>CAJNIZ010004265.1:0-13476 GCA_905231905.1 Symbiodinium pilosum
GGTGGTGGTGGTGATGCTGGTGCTGGTGCTGGTGCTGGTGCTGGTGCTGGTTCTGGTGGCCAACTGAAGCCGCATGAAAAGGAGCAAGCATCTTAGTCAGAGCTTTAAGGGAGCAGAAGGTAGAGGGAAGGTTCGAATTTCAAAAGAGCTTCCCAACTACTTGGATCATGGCCCAGGCCTCATAATAGATATTCCCACTAGCAGCCCAAATATGCTGGCGAGGACATGCTTAATGCTGGTGGGTGGGGAGGCTTTTTCATATCATGGTAAGAAACCCAAACCGCAAACTCAGCTTCAAAAAATTTCAGATCCATTGAATCCTTCAGGGCTTGGGGTTGACTTGAACCTCTGGCCAGTCAGTGCTACGTATGGTAGGTGCTTGAAGCATTTTCTAAAATTGTTCCTTCACAGTCCCTCTCCACGTGCAAAGTACACCGACCCCATTCCAATCATCCAAGTTGCCGGTTCCCAGCGGACTGCCCGGCCCCTTTTTCCTTAAATCCTCAAATCAATAAGGGCACTGGATGGAGGGTAAAGCTGAAACTTGGACTTTTATATGTAAGGGTCTTCGTTCGGGGCTCCTAGTTTCTGAATCACCACCCCTACCACACACCGCCGCCGCCGCCGCCGCCACCACCACCACCACCCCCACCACCCCCACCACCCCCAGTAAAAATACTTTTACTCTTGCTATCATGATCTGGGGGGAAGGTTTAGGCAGGGCAGAACGCTACCCAAACCTGAACTCCACCCCCAGGCCCCAAAGAGCCCAAGGCCTGCAGCAAACTCACATCCGCCTGGAAAGCTGGATGCTTCTGCTGGGGTATCGAGAGTTTAAGATGTGAGGTTCAGGGTTTATAGGGCTTCGCAATAGCAAGAAAAATCGTAGCAATACTCATGGTTGCAACAGCAGCTGTCCTATAACAAAAGAAAAATTAGTCGTAGCAACAGTTCTTGTAATAGTGATTGTACTTGTAATTCAAGTAGGATGTACATGTCTGAGCCATGCAACGAAAAAGAAACCTACGCACATTCAAAAACATGCCTCTGCCGACCTGCTTTCACTCAGAAAAGAAAAAACTGTAGCTCCACCCTCTGTAGGGCCAAACAAGCAGAAACCAGGTGGTTGGGGACATGTTGTGGACGATTTGTTTTCGGGGTTGAGGGGTGGTGTCAATATTAAACGATAAGCCGTATAGGCGTGGCCTACAGCTTCCATGGTACGATGAAGCATCATGGTTACTTGCAGATGCCAGGCATAACTTCATCCCAAATTGGCATAAGAATGATCTCAATATGTTCTTCCTGAACCTTGAACTCTACATCGCCCTAAATCCTCAACCAACCTAGACCATGAACGCTAAATCCTACAAACTTGCTCAAGCCTTCGCGGCTTCAACATCAGCTGGGCTTTAAGGACCTGCTAAGCATCCCAATACCTATATAGTTTACCCCATGGAGTCCAATGTCCCTGATGTTAGGAACCTGCCATAAACCATATTAAAGATACTAGCACTGTAGCTTTTCAAGCATATTCCTTAATAGAAGTTATTGGGCCCTCTGGGTGTACTTGGGGCCAAAAGAGCTTCCCATGTAGGTACTTTGAAGCACAAGAATCTACTAATTACATGGGTATCTGGACCCTTTGCCTGCGTAGATTTGGCTTGACATGTCTGGGGTGTAAGTCTTCGACATCCTAATGCGAAGTTTTAAAAAGTGCATTACCATACCACGCCTGCCTTGGAGTACATATGGGAGTTTGAGATACAACCAGCCAGCCCCCCTTACTGAGTAAAAGGGGCTGAGCGCATGGCTGCAGCAATTGCAGCCAAATTTTCAGGCACATTGACACTGATGCCCTAGGTTCGTTCCCACCTGCTCCTAGTGACTACCAGGGACAGTTGCAACTTGGTAATTATATAAGGGCCCTCTATCTCCCTGTTGTACCACTAGTACTGGGTGGGGGGCGAGCAGTGGGACTTAAGCCTAGCTGCCGCGTATAATCCCCGTACAAACCGGCCTACCAACTCTCTAGCCCTAAGCCCTACATCCTTCCAACCCTAAACCCTAACCCGATGAAACCTAGACCCTGTAAACCCTGTAAACCCTAAATCCTATAAACCCTAAACCATATAAACCCTAAACCCTGACCTGCCCTATGCCACGCAAAGTCTACACTGCTAAAGCAATGTACTTGATGGGGCTATAAAAATGCAATGCATACCTACCAAGCCACTAAGACTCTGACGGTGTTTGACTTCTGTTGAGGTGTTGGGGACGGTTCAAAATCGATGCCCCCTATATCAAGCAGGCAAAACACCTAAATCTCAAGATGGCACCCAGCATATTCAAGCTCTCACACAGGAGTGGCTTATGAATATGCAGGATTCTCACAACTACAATGGGATCCCTGGAAGCCTCGGACTTTAAAACATCAAGTAAACGTAGCAGCTCTGAAGCCCAAACATTCCTATGACTGACTAAACCCAAAGCCCTAGGTTGTAACACCCTGCGACCAAGCTGACACACTACGCCCCATCGATACATAACCAAACCCTGCAATCATGCTGTACGTTCAGATTCGTGGGGCTTAGAAAGTACTGATAACTGGGTTATAACCCTTACTCCTGTATTCGGTAACCTACAAATAAGGTTATAGGCTTATGTGGCAAATAATTGCTAAGTCCAATGTACCTGTAAGTGAGAGCCTGAATGGTTAGCATCCTTACTGAGCACCAACATCAAGGCCGCCCTTTTGGAGGTTCGTGTGCTGACTATGTTGGGGTCTATGTGGCGGTCAGCTATAGCACGGTATTTAACTAGAGTCATGCAGAATCCTAAGCCCTAAGCCCCAAACCGTGAACCCCACACCCAAAACCTCGCTGCTAAACCCCAAGGCGTAAACCTAAACCTCATAAGCCATAAATCTTCAATCCATTGCCTGCAGCAAAGCCCTCAACCGAATCAAAACCTAAATCCTAACCCTAAAGCGTAGGTAGCTCCATGCCTCGAGTGAGCCGCTGGTTCCGTTCACCCGCGCCAAAGCTATGACGGCGAACTCATCCGACTCGTAGACGGTGGTCACCGCATCCTTTGCTGAGTTCTACGTCTTAGGGTTTAGGGCAATCACGTCCCAGTAATAACGAAGCCTGCCTAAACCCACGAATAAGGCCTTCCGGGCCCTTGTGGAGGATGTCGATTGTGCTTAAAGATCACTGCTGCCATGGTAGTTTCACCATTCACAAAGTTCATGCCTCACTTACCGGCGAAACCAGCCTGGATCGCCAGTGAGTAGCATTTTCGCCGTGAATGGGCCCAGTCAAACCAAAGGAAATAACGAGAATGCTCCAAAAAACCCTCATGCGGGCCTTCCCATTTGCGTCTCAAAAGCCCGAGGTGCATAAAAGCTCGCATACCCTTGCTGGCCACATGCCAACCCCAGCTGTAGCCAGAAGAGGAGACGCGGTGGGATCCTGCAACACAGGGCCTAATATCCCGAACAAGGTCAAGTAGACAGTAATGCGGCCCTTTAAGGACCCTAGGGACCAAACTATACAATGAATACGGCATTAGCCCCTAAAATCTGTAGATATTATCTACATTGTGCTATTTGAACCCCTATAAGGATAGTTGATGCGGACATTTGTAGGGAGCCCAAAAAACGGAGTAAAGCGTTGCACAACCCGAAGGGTCCATGTAGCTATATAGTATCTACTTCGGACCCGAAGGGATGACCATGTAACTTTGGGGCCCAGGTATATACTATGTATAGCTACATGGACCCTTTCGGTTGGCCAAAAACGCTGCAATACAACGCCCTCACTCACGGCCTCGGATGTGGTCACTGTCAGCCAGAGATGATGGAATTAAGGAATAGAATGTCACCATGATACCCCAGTAGTTTCCAGGGAATAACACATTAGTAGCCAGTAGTCCTGGAAAAAGCTGGAAATGTTTTGTATTGATGAAACTTGTCTTGGCCTGGGGGGGCCTAAGCTGTGAAGACGCTGGTTAACAAGGCAGAAAAGGTGAGGATGCTTCACGAGACTTTGCAACGTCCTTTCAAATGTGAGCAAGGTTTAGCCTGGGGACTCTCCATACCAGAGCTGAGTTTTGAGCGAAAACATGAGCCTGCTGCAAGCGAGAGCTGTATCTTTCGAAATCGTGACCGTGCTCCACAAGAGCTCGAATGTCAGCTACATGTGGCATTTTAGCTCAATGTGAGCACGCACCAGGCGAGAGAAAGATCCCCAGCCAAACAGTGAGGAGGTGACAGATAGGAATGGAATGAAAGAGGTAGTCCCAGAAAGCATACTATGGACGAAGAGGAGAGTATGTAGTTTTTCGCAAAGTTTTGCGGACTGATAGGATGTCCCATGCTACGGGTCCCTCAGGCCTTCACCGCAAAATGTGAACTTGCAGCATGTGGTATCAAAGATTGCATAAGACGGACTTCGGGGTTGTTCTAGTTGGTGGGAAAAACCAGCTACTTTACAGAACATCAAGTGGTATTCTTCGAGATCTCGCAGTGCTGCGGTTGATAGTTAACTATTGGACGTGCTGACTCCGCAAAAATAATTACTCTGTGGCGTTTGTATCCAACTGGAGGCTCCAAATAAGTGCCCAATAGCCTCAGCGCCAAACAGCAATCACACATATGGTAATAATATACACCAAAAAAAACACGAGAAGAGCACGGTTGAAACTACGAATCACAATAATACTGCTAATTAGTAAGCAAATAGAACTTGTAACACCAACCCAGACCGCTAGAGTGAACTGAAAACTAGATTAAATCCCATATATAGAGCTATATAACCACTGAATAACACCTGTTAAGTGCACCCATTTTGTTCTACGGTTGTTCAGATCCTTTTGGCGGTCTCGGCGGAAAACAACTGGAATAGGACAATAGTCACCATACAACTACGAACGTGGCGAGAATGATGGAGCTCTTAGTGAGGCGATGTAAGGCGAAACATCAGAATAACAATGCTGATAATACGAGGCATCACGAGAGAGTAATACAAAGATTGAAGTCTTGATGGTCCTACCTACCAGTAATGTTTACAGTTCCGAATTGACAACTCATTTTCATTCAGCCTAAGACAGTACCACTAACAAAAATATGTGTCTGTGGTAGTAGTAATACGAAAACGACACTTAAACACAGTATCAGAATAGTATGGAAAATACTTCTTGGATTTAGGGAACCTACATATAAAGCTTTTAAAGTGGGCTTATTCAGGGGACATGATACTGAGTTACCTAACTCCAGCCAAATCCTGAACCTGACCCCACCCCCCGCCCTTTGCCTTCTTGGGCTCCACATCAATGTTCTCGGCCCTGTAGCCCCGCCTGACGCTCTGTGAGTTTGCTGGAAATCTTGGGCTCCAACTGGCACCGCTTGGGGTTTAGGCCTTCAGGGTGTCAGGGTGTTGTGTGCTTGGCAGGAATATGTATGGTTCCAAGAAATGCATGGGCACCTCCACATATCGCATATCATATAACAACCCTCATTTGGAACCCCCAAAAAGGACCGCTGTCCTTTTGACACCCGCGCATGGAGGATTCATCAGACCTGCTTTGGACACGCATGGGTGCATCTCAGCAAGATGGCTATACTGATGTCATAGATATACTTGCGACCCCACTTAGGCCCCCTTACGATAGCGGCGGTCTCGCTTTTCGGCCCCATGGTATCGGGGGTTTGGTGGCTAAGCTTTTCGACCGCGATGGGTAGTTGCAGTAGGAACCTTATAGAAGTCGGGGCCGAACAGGACACAATTTTGACATTGCGTTTTGACACAGCCGTTTGCAATCTCGCTCCGCTTGGGTTTTAGGGTTCGATAACAGTCTTGATCTCTTTCGAGAAGTTGTAATATGAACTACCTTCCAAGTTACGGCGGCAACCTCTGTACGGAAGCATGCCAATGCCCAGATGTCACGGACTGCTTTCAGAATCCTGTGGGAATTTCCCACAATAAGCCCTATAGATCATTCACAAAGACCCCACAATCCCGATCTGTCCCTACAGTCCCTACGGCCCGCCCTTTCAAAGAAATTCCGGCGTCTTATATCAAGACCCAATGTAGGCGTCCCCTGTAATTTCCACCCTGCCCTGGCGCAAGCCAGCCACAAGTAGCCTTCTTTATTTCTCATCACTTCTGGGCACTTGCAGCTTCCAGAGCTCCCAGGCCATAAACTGGTAAGCTACAATAATCATTGCCTAGATCCCTGGACTTACAGTACCGCCGACCCGGCACATGGACCCTGTATACTTAAAAGCCTACATCGTGACATGGTATCCTAACATTGCATGCCCCACATAGTACCCAGGACGGGTATCAGTTGTCTACGCAATGGCAGGTGAGTGATCACCTTACACTCCGAGGAGCCTGAGACTTTGAACGGAGGGCACCCCCAGAGCTATCATGAGGAAATCTTGTAGACATACCCACGCTTGAAAAGAAACCTGCAATGGTCCCCTGTCTGCCAGAATTTTCTGCAACGCTCTCCCCTCCGCCCTATCTACGTTGGTATATTACGAAAAGTGTCATGAAAGGGGCTACGGGTTATAGAGGTTGGATTTATGCCCGCCTAGCTTTGTATTGAGTTTAAAACCTAAAGCCCCATGAACTGCCGAGCGACTGTGCCCAAATCTCGTAACACGATCAGAACTGCCATGCACCTTCCATGGCTCTGCTTCTTAGAGGACCCTATACCTCATGATTAAGAAAATAGTACTATAGGACCTATGCTCCTACATAGGGTTTTTGGGGTCTGCTTCTCCTCCAGGCTTGAGGTTTATCATGGAGTTCGTTGCCACACGAAGGCCCCATGTAATAGCCAAGGCAAAAGCTGCCCGTATCAAAGGGCGCTCCACAAGAGATCCATGAGTTTGTGACAAGCATTTTTTTCCGTCCGCCAAGGGCTTGGACCCCCCCAGCTTTGGGAAACACCTACACCTACACACAACTTGCTGAGGCTCTTGAACCTCGCCCTGAGGCTGCATTGAGATTTTTTGGGCTGAGCCGACAGCCTGCTCATATATCCTCTTTTCGTGTATGTCTTTTAGAAAGAAGAAAAGCTTACTTGGTTCAGCCATCCAAAAAAGATATTCAGGCGGAGATTTAGGCTTAGGAGGTTAAGAGAACCTGGGGAGGGACCCGCAAAAACCACAGTCCATCTGACAGGACACATGACCCCATGCTTGTCTCTGGAGGGTCTTGTGCCCGTACGAAGAGCTTGCTTCACCAGTGTGAACCCATCAGCAAATTAGGGTTCTTGCGGTGTTTTCTTGTTTGGGGTAAGGGTTGTTTGGGGCTAGTTCACTTTATTTTGTAGTCGTAGTACACGTCTGATCAGTCCTGGTAGTGTAGAGGACTGATTGATTAAACTCAACTGATCGACGGATGAAATTCTCACTCTGTATGCGGGTACTGTAGTACAACGATTGAACATGCTCACCACGTGGGCAGCTAAGAACGTCTCAATGTTACCTCCATCTTCTTTTCAGCTCATTCATTCTCGACTACAACCAGAAGGACGGAGCCAGCTAGCCTGATATCCGCGAGCTTTTTCATCCGCAAGGTTGCAATGATCTTCGACAGAGACTGTCTTCTTCATAGGACCCCTGGGGTTACGATGGGGCTAGGTACGCTAGATACAAAGGTTTCAAGAGGATAGTAACGGGCTTTATATGGGGATAAAATGTATTACCTACCTAGCTCCAAGGCCTCCGAAAGTTGTACTAGGTTGGAGTTCCTGTGGTCTCGAACATATTTGCGAGGCACTAACGGCCTTCTCTCCTATGTTGTGGGGCTATAGCAACTGTATCGGGGACGAGGAGAAGCCTTCCATGATGCATCATCTTACAACAAGCGCACGTGTAAGCTATACTAAAAAACTATGAAAAAGCATGCGATATTACATGATATTACTACTGCCTGGCTACAGCCTGAGTCCTGAACACACTGATTCCTAATCTCCTTCTGAAGCCCGCATCGAGACCTGGGGCTGTAGCTTCACCCACACGTCTGCAACTGAAAGTGATGTGACGTAGGATGTACTTATGGCCTTACCATAGAAACTTCCACATACATACACTCGCAAATACTTTTATGAAGCGCAAAACATACTCACCAATACAAACAGACGAGAACAGTCATGCGGCTGTACATCCCGTCCCTTGCAAGTCACCGTGTCCCATCGCCTAATATGAATGCTGCCAGTGTAGTACCTTTACGTATCAGCGAAATATGTACAATCTACAAATACAGTGGCGATAAGGGAAGGCCCCGCTACATCGTAATCCTCAGTCCAGTCACCGTGCAATGCAACGTTACACTATCAGATCAGTATCAGGAAATTTGAGTGCGACAGTTCATTGGAATGTCTTGGGGGCGTTTGAGAGTTATGTGAATTGCCTAATATACGTTGATGGGCAAAATCTTGCGGCACTAAGGGGCCCTGAACATTTAGTTTGTCCTTTCATAGGGTTCGGAGCTTAGGTAGCCTCCAAAAGCAACCCCAATTTCTGGAAAACCTCACAATGTGAAGACACGCGAAGCGACCAAAGTGTGGGGCTTGTGCTGGGATGAGGCGGGGATACCTTGACAAAGTCCCATTACTTCTTGACCCCCAGCGAAATGAAGGTTGACGAGTTACGTGCCTGTCGGATGGGGTGCTGCTATCAAAAGCATAGGGTTCTTGATAACATTCTGTATACTGCTGGGGGCTGCTATGGAAGCCTCGGCACGACTTCATGAAAATGACGCATGCGAAGCGGCCTCAAGGATTTCGACGGCAACGATGCTCCAAAGTATCTTACCCGAAGGGTCCATGTGTAGGTATATAGTACATACTCAGGGCCCAAAGACACTGCCAACATAACTACTTTGGTGCCCAAATACGTAGGTACTACTTCGCCACATGAGCAATCATCTACACTCCTAGTCTCCCCTCTAATGACTTGGATTGTAGTCCCCGTTCTTTAGACTGTAGCTTACGTGAGCCATTCGGGTTAACCGTCTCAGCTCTGAAGTGCTAAGTATCAAGGGCAGATTACAAAGTGCTGGGCAACCAAACGCTCAGGGTGTGAAGGGCCACATTGCGCTTAGAACAGAGTTCTGCCGAAGATACGGCTGGCCGTTGTGAGGAGGAAGCGACATATCTGAAAAGACCTTCAAAATTGCGAGGTTTGCTAGGTTTCTGGGAATCTAAGGGCCTCCTAGCTAACTCCAAAGGGTCCATGCAGGTATATGGTACATATAGAGAAGATTTGGAGGTATGTAGTATATACTCAGGGCCCACAGGATTCCAATAGCGGGTCCAAGTAGGAACTTTATAGCTACATGGACCCCTTGGGTGGCAGGACCCCTTTTTGCAAGGAGGTAGATCTCGGGACCCGCATCTTCAGCAATAGCCTCTGGAGTACAGAGAGTGCAACAGCCAGACTCGACCTATGCCTTCATGCGCTCACTGGGCTGGAGCACAAAGCCATAGAGACCTGAAGTACCAGAAGCTGTCCATGAGCTATGTAGTATACACCTCGGCCCCCAGGCAGTTCTACTAGGCTCTAGTCTAAGTATGCACAATACACGTACACGGGCCCTTCGGGTTGCAATGTGGTGATAAAGTGGAGGGTTTAGGACCTCTGCCTTTGGGTTTTCTTGGCAGGGCCACAGAGATGGTTCAGAATGTTGCAGGCACGGATCTCTTGTAGCTGAAGTCTAGGGCGCTGTGCTTTAGGGCGCTGTGCTTAGAGACTAGTATTTAAAGTCTAGCTTCAAATCTGAAGCTCTGCAGGGTTGAGGGTGAACAGCCAAAGGTTTAGGCTTCTTGTTGGTCGGAACTCTTACCACTACTATTGTTATCTGTTATCGTTGGGTTATCATCCTTGCTAACCTGCAACTGCGAAAGTACATAGTAAAGGAATGATGCATGGAAAACGGAATTGCATTTATTTCATTCTTAAGTGCCCCTCACTCCTCCCCCAGTTGCCCTGCCTCGCTTGGTGGCTCTACCTACACCATTCATTGCCCACATATGCCGGATACAGCCCTCCGCGGGAGCCCGACGCCCGCTTGATTCAAGAAGATGCCCTAAGCCATATTCGGGATCCTAGTAACATGTGGGGTCCTCATTTATAATGTATTGGACTCTGCGGTCTGGAGCCTCCATCATCCATATCCACATGTTCCCCTGAAATTCCCATCCAGGTTTCCGGCTCATCCTCTGGGTGAGGCCAGGAATGGAGTGCGTGACACTTCCGGAAAGTGCTTGTGCTTGAAATGGTGCATCAGTATCCCACCCTGACAGTTCTGTTGATGTAGCGCTAAGAGTCATCTTTCAATGAGAGACCAAAATCTCCACTTATCTGCAGAAAATGTACTTGGGGCCTGAAGGGGTTTCTGACTGATAAGCCAATGACATTTTGGGAACACCCTTTGGGGACGTTGTGGGGCTAGGGTGCTCTTTTCGGTCAGCTTTAGTAAGTGTCCTCCCCCAAAATGACCCCCGCACAGGGTCCTGTGAAGACTAGTGCCCTTTTAAAAGGGGGGCTATATGGGGTCCTTGTTCGCTTGGGAGAGGGTGCAGCTTTGTAGGTTTGAAGGTTCGAGTCTTGAGGGCTAGCAGTGACTGGCAGCCTTCGTCCTTGACCCGCGGTCGGCTTTCTATACCATAATATACCATAATATACAAGAATATGCTATTATATACTGAAATATACTATAATATAAGCATGGAAGTGTAGAAGCTTGCAAGGTTTCCAAACTTCTGTGCTACTGTCACTGCAGCCATTTATTTCTTCATGCTAGAGGCATTGCAACCACCTTGGGGCCCCTCAAATAGGACAAGCCCCCTAACAAGGACCTTGTCTGCCCTATCTAGATTCCGCGATTCTGGATCTACTTGAGCTTACATCATCTTACATCCTATGGCCTCTGACTTCATATGTACCATCAAATTGTCGAACTCGTCCTGCTCACTGCTCCCCCCTGGGTGCACTTGACGAAAGCTCAACCCGAAACCTACAACCTTCAAACTGCCTTTATCTGCAATCTTTTTGTGCCACACCCTAATCCTCGCTCAATCCTCGCAGAACCCATATATCATCGCTAGGCTGCCCTTCTCCAAGCCTGGATGGCAACATCCAGGGCTCGAAAATCGAAGGGCTGGGAATCTGGTGTCCCCTTGGGATGGCCCCTCCACGGATCCTCACAACAGGGGCACTCTTCGGGGTTTTACGTTAAGCGCCCCCCTTTCTCCCAAGGGATGTACTCATCTAGTCAATTTTAGGTCGGGGTATCCTTAGGGCTGCAACTCACCGCGAAATGAGGGCCCTATTATATGTGATACTCCTGAGGCTCCAATTTCTGGAGTTGGGTTACCAAACTCCGGTCATGAAATGCTTCCCAGGGACGGGCACTTGTATCTTCACAGCGTCGCGAGGCGGAGCCCAGGGCGTGGTATACCTGGAAGTCACGAATTGAACACTGAGAGGGGCCTTGGCAAGCCCAACTCTAAGAAGTAGAATGTGCCTCTCCCCGCTATAATAATATTCGAAGTTTGGTGAAAGGAGTCGCCAAACTCCAATTACCATTGAATGTATCAATGGAGCTTCAGCCCTGGTTCAGGCACTCAGGATTTCCAGCTTCAGAATTCCGGTTCTCTTTGCTGCCCGCCGCCTGGGCGGACCTTACGACTTCAAAAAGATATCGCAAAGTCTGAGAACTTGAGAGCCCCAAATAAGTGAGCCTTGCCTGTCGTTAGTAGGGAAGCTGAGTGGCACTTGAAACGCCATCGAGAACCTTTGTGAAGAGGTTCCTGTATACAACAGCACGAGCAACAGTAAAAGAAAAATAGTACTTTCCCTACATAGGGGGACCTCAATGTAGACCCCAAAATACAAAGGCCCCTTTGTTGGGAACCTCAAAGACGTACACCTAGTTTTAGAAAACACCTGCTTTGCCGCCTGGTGTCATAATGAAAGAAACCACTCACTCCTTACCTTAAACATCCAAGCAATCAATAATGAAAACATTTGGGCCCCAAAGTCTGACATCGTAGGGTCCCAAACCCCATCCTGAAGCCTGAGCCCCAAAGCCTACGTCCAATACTACGCCCTTCACCCTGTTCCTTAGTAGGGCGGACCAGGTACTCCTCGCGAAGCAGCAGCGCCATGCCCTTGGGTGATGTATAAGCAGAGCTACCTTGGTTAGGGTCGTTAAAGAGTTTAGGATTAGAATCGGGGGTTTAGGGTTCAGGAGGTTGTTGGGTTTAGGGTTCAGGGGGTTAAGGGTTGAGATTTGGGGCTGAGGGTTCAGATTTGGGCTTTGGGTTTTAGAGCATTGGGTTTTGGGTTTTGGGCTCCAGGATTTTGATCGGCATGCAGTCGTCATGAAAGACTTATATCAGGCTTTGGGGATGTTGGGAATTTACAGGGTAGATGAACGGATCTGTCAACACGTTAATCCCTCAGAGTTCAGAGTTTGGCGCGGCTTCCGGACAGGAAGGTGGAGGTGACCTTCATTACGCTCAGAAAGTGAGTGGGTCCTCATATCCAATCTCCCAGGAAAACCCAATGGTACTACTGATTTGGAATGGATTGGATAGCTGCAGGGGGCCTCGTTCCACCTCCTGGCAGGGTCTGGGAACTATCACAAGAGCTTACGCGCCTCTAGGAGCACTTCTGAAAGCCTACGTCCGCTACCTAACTGAACTCCCCTAAACGTTGCACCCTATGAGATGCTACGCTTTGGTGCTCCTGGAATTCCGTGATGCCAGAAGTGTTGCCAAATGGTTTTGGGGACTCATGCCAGGGGACCCCCCAGTTATGATGCCTCCTTTTTGCGATACACCCGCAACATGTACCCGCTACGGGCCATGCATTTTGAGGTGAGAGGGTTTTTGGGAATCGTTCCGCTTGCTGTTCAGCAGGTGGGGTCCAAGGGACAGGCGGCTCATAGCGTTTCTGGAATTCTGGAAGCTTGCTTAGCTACTGCCCTTGCTAGAACTTCCATTATCGACAACCTCCTAAAATTTACACATGTAGGACAGCACAGCGGATCGACACCACAGAGAAGAACACTCTCACCATTAACCCTAAAGACTGAGCCGTGTTCCCTAAGTCATACATCTAGCTGCTTCTCAGGCTTTCTTCATGCCGAGCTATAGGCAATCTTGCAGTCAGTTTACCTGAATTTCAGTTCCTCACTGGCGGAAGCTAGACTGCAAACTGTTGAGACCTTTGCGATACCAATTCCAGAAAAAACCCATGTAGAATTATCTCAGCAACAGACCCCAACAGCGATGGAAGAGCACCGCGGTCTTTTTTCCGTCGTTAGCTACGCCTTACGAGCCCTTCGTGAGAGGTTTCTTGTTTAGATTATTGGAAAATTGCTTAGAATAATAATTGCAAATGGTTTCGGCGTCGTTATATCTTTTTATGCCCGCCGCGTCCAAAAACAT
>CAJNIZ010004266.1:0-21843 GCA_905231905.1 Symbiodinium pilosum
TGTGAGTTGGCCTGTACTGGTCAAGGAGGTGAGGCTTTACCCTCACCTCTCCGCGACCCGCTCTTTCTGACATGCGCTCGGGCTGTGAGCCCTCGGCCAGCGTTCGGGGTCTGTCGCTTGACGGCAGCGACCCCTCACTTAGTTTAGGGTTTAGAGTTTAGGGTTTAGGGTTTAGTGTGCTTTTGTGGTTCTCTAGGGGCTGTAGGATGTGGGGTTTAGGGTCTAGGGTATTCAGGGTTTGGGGTGTAGGGTGCCGGGCACTTCTGGGGCTTAGGCTATGCAGTTGAAGCTGTGGGTTTTAGGGGTTGGGGGTTATAGGGTTTATAGAGGGTTATATAGCGGTTTTAGGGTGTATATAGGGTTTATGTTTACGTTAGTTCATGTTGGGGAAGAGTTGGGGGGCCTTTGGTCTAAAGAGCCTTGCGCAGTTTTCTTCACGAGCACGCATATCTCAGTAGAATCTGGTTTCAGCGTTCTGGCAGAAACTTTGTCGACGACTCCTTATCTGGCCCAAAACCCTAAACCCAAAACCCAAAACCCAAAACCCTATGCGCCCAAAACCCTAAGCCCTAGGCCCTAAACCCTAAACCCTAATCTGGCTGACCTCCCCTGGAGTTGGATTCAGGGGACCAAGCAAGATTCATGCGAGTTTTAGACCTAAAGTATATAGCTGTTTGGGTTCTATTGGGGCTATATAGGGATAATGGAAAAGAAAATGGAAACTACAGGGAGTATAGCGGTCATAATGGGGTCATATAGGGATAATGGAAAAGAAAATGGAAACTACTATCTAGGGTTTAGGGTTTAGGGTTAAACCATGTTGGCTTTGGATCTTGGGCCGTGGCCAGATAGATTCCGGACGTGAGTGGGGCTTAGCCGAGCCAGTCCATTTGAACTTTGTTGGTGCTTCTTGTTTTAGGGTTTAGTGTTACTTGAAGGTCCGTGGGTAATCAACAATTCTAAAACACCTACAACTGTACCTATTCATTTACCAGGTATCAGAATCAGCCCCCGAAGTCCCCTGATATGGGGAGGGCCCTTGGGCGGGCTTCTCCACGAAGAAAACATCAATAGATCGGGAGTTGTCAACATTATGGCTCGTTTTCGAGTTTGGGGCCGTATTGTAATTACAGGGAACCCGAAAAGGGGCCATACAAGTCCGTTCTAGGGCTGGCATTCGTCTCAGGTTTCTGATGAGCTTGGGTCATGTTTCTGCAATACATGGTACGTTTCAAAGAGTTTTTCCATGGTTGAACCTGCTTCCGCCAGCAGCCGCATGCCAACTGGGATCAAAGTATCCCGCACAGTCCCACAGGTTTAGGGTTGCTGATCTGGGGGCAGCAAGCATAATGCAAGTGGGGTTTCAGTTCGCGGTTCTCCAGTCATGGGGCTGAGAGTGCAAATGACAACGGCGCTCATGCCGTCACATCAACGACAGATGTCCAGAACCCTACACCCTACAAACTGGGCAGCTCCCAAGACGGGAAGCTGCGCTGTGCATAGAGCCAGGTGTTTCGAGCTCTGCTGCTGCAGTCTGTTAAAGGAGAGAGTTCCTAAATTAGCGTGCCTCGTTCGTACCTGATCCTCCCCAAACCTATAGTCCTATAGTCCCCCTTAAGTAGATAGAATATGGGGTATATCGGAATCTTATTATCATATACCCAAAACCATATTCTATCTACTTAAGGGTGACTATAAGCCGTGGGGTTTGCCAGGGGACTAGTAGGGTGTTTCTCCTCTACTGCAAAGTCAACGAGAAACCCTCATCCGAGAAGTTGCTACTACATTGAGCTACTGTCAAAATTATATATAGGTATAGGGTTCAGGGTTTAGGGTTTCGGGTTTCGGGTTTCGGGTTTAAGGTTTAGGGTTTAGGATTTAGGGTTGGGTTAGGATGTAGGGTTTAGGGTACTCCCAACATCTGGGTTAACAAAAAGCCATTTACGATAGACATAGGGCTTCCTTGAGTAGCTATGTATAGTGCCGAATATGCTCCCCAGCAAGGACCCATGCCCATCAATTATATAGACATATTACTCCCTCTGCCCGCCCCCACACCTCACTCCGTACATTGTCAGCTTCCACTTCATTTTCCGTTTCAGTTTCCGGTACCCCAAAACTCTAAACCATATATTATATGTGGCGAAATACTGACTGAGCGTACACGAAAGAGGGAAGCCAGGGTAGACTGTTGCGCTGGTGACAGCCTTTGTCTTCAACCCTTACTCCGACTTAGAGTTGAGGGTTTGGGGTTTCGGGCCTTATCTTCAACCGTGACCACTAGCCTAGGCCATCCAGTCCATCGTAGGATGCCCTCCCGAAAGAGCTACTGCGTCTTGGTGCTTGCGCATGCAAATAGTGAGACCTCAGAGCGCTGGGGAAGCCAGATTTCTGACCAAAAGCTTGTCAGAAGGGCCGCATTTCTAGCCTGTTATAAGGTTTTGGACTGTAGAGCGTGATTCTACAGGAATTTTGTTCTTTGATCTGCATCCGGCAGCATTGCACTGAGCTTGAAACATCGGCGACAAAAACTCACACCAGTTTGTGAAGCCCACCAGCGTCGGCAAAATGCAGGACGCCCAATAGGGTTTGGCGGTTTAGGGTTTAGGGTTTTGGATTTAGGGTTTATGGTTCAGGGTCCCTCCCTGCCCGCCATCCCAAAAAACTTGGAACCAACAAAGAAAACCACACCATTTGGACTAATTATCCTGAGTGCCTACAGTATGCTGAGACGGGATCCCCCAAAGACGAATGGCGTAGCTTTCCTTTCGATTGTATTATGGGTCCATACGTTTGTACAGGTTTCTTTCATTTTACACAGGTTTCCTTCCTTTTAGGAAGAGCACTTTCGGCAAACGACCACATGAACTATTTTGATGTCAAAGTGGATAAAATCCTCTAGGACTCTCTGTGTTTGTTCTCAATTCCCGACAAACCTTGAAAAGTCTTCGCGAGCGCTAAAGTGCACATGAGAATCTTTCAAGTGCTAGAACCTATCGGCCATGGGATCCATAAAGTCCTAGAAAACATGGCTCTGTAGATGCGGAACGGGGTTTCGTTCAAGGGCTTGGGGCTTTTTTTGGGATTTAGAATTTCGATACTCCTTTGGAGCAAAAAAGCGATTGTGAAAGGATTTTGGATCGGGCCCTTAGGTTGGACCTCAGGGCAGTAGGGTTTGTGGTGCCTTCATGGGCACAAGAGTGCCTATGTAGGGGGTACATATGGATTATAGTATGTCGATATTCGCTTTCTGGGTCCCACTTTTGATCCTTGAGCTGAACCTTGTTGATCCCCTGAACCCTAAACCCGGAACGTCGATACTTACTCCCCCTGACTCCTGACCGTCCTGTGGGCCTAGGCTCTGCCCATAAGTTAAGATTTCGGGTTGAGGGTTTAGGGTTCAAAGCAGTCTCACCCCAACTAGGGGTTTTGTAGCCCCCCTAACCCTAAACCCTAAACACTCAACCCTTGCCCAGTCCCTGACTTCAAGCAACCCTCAAGCCCAAAGCCCTGTACCCTTCGCCGACCCCAACTTGATGTCAACACCGATTTTAGGGGATTGTAGCGTACCCATTTAAGTGGTTGTGAAAATTACGGTCCCTTTTTGGATCCGTATTATACTACGGCAAGTAATATTTAGGGTGCCCAAAAAGGGACCATGATTTTGACAACCATCCATTTATAGTCCATATACACCTTAAAACCTACACTGTAAACCCTCCAGGTACCATATTAGCGGGTCATAGTTTACCAGCTATAGCCTGTATAGACCCTAAACCCCTATACGCCCTAAACCCCTATGATCCAAAATAAGCCCTAAACCCTATACACCCTAAACTCAAAACCCGTATAGGTACCATAACCTTTTTGATCCCAGGCTCTGGCACCTCCAGAACATCGTCCTCCACACTGCCTTGCAGCCAGCAGCAGTTCGCGCGGCGGCGGAGAAGGAGGCACGGGGTCGATAATGGGCAGCTTAGGGTTTTGCTATGGGGGATATGGGGGGTCATATAGAGAGATGTACAGGGTATAGCGGGACAACAAGGGTGGGTTTAGGGTTTGTGGGCTCAGGATTCAGGGGTTAGAGCGTAAGCCAAGATGCTTCTGGGAATTGGGAATCCAGGTGTGTTCCCATTACACCCCAAACTAACATGGAAGCCCAGAAGGCCCCTTACAAAGGCGACTGTCCTTTGAACAGTAGACCATGTCAGCTCTCATGCTTGCTTGGGGGAGGGTGGTTTAGGGTCAAGGCTTTAGGGAGGGTCTTTAATTTCCGAAAAAAGTGAGCTGCAGTTTCTTTGTGCATGATGTAGATTAGATACTGGCCCCACCCTGTAACAGTTGGATCTAAGCTGGTGCGATTTAGGGTTCAGTGTACGGAGTTTTGGGGGCTTCGGGCTGTTGCTGTAGAAAAATTCTGCATGCCCTCATCATACTTTGGTACCATAATTTTCAGGGCAGAATACCAGGTACTTGGGTTCATGCCGCCGCCCCTAAACGAAGCCCTAAACCCAACCGTAGGACTCTCAGCTCAGGGCTTCGAATGCGTCCTTTTGGGAGTGCACGCGCTTGAGGGTTTAGGGTTTTGGGTTGAGATTGATGGCCACGGCTGCACAGCTCTCCCGACAAATCGCAGATTCATTGCGTCAGTTTTCGAGGGCCAAGATGTGTGGATTTTGAGAAGCGCCTGCCACTAACACTGCACCTGCCCTCCAATACCAGCAATGTCGGAAATACTTGCTTTTAGGGGTTGGGCAGGTTTTTGTCATTGTGGAAGGGGATCCGTTTCCATATCAGGTTTTGACAACGACTTAATTCAAGGAGGAACATTTTGGAGGCTTTATGGTGAATGAGGGGGCTCCTGTGGCAAGGCTGTGGCAAGACAGGGCCGTCAAAGGGCCGTTGAGAGAGAAATTGGGTTAATGCATTCATGCAGCAAGTTCGTATGCTGATGTGGGTTCTGTTCATTCTTTGTCAGTTTTGACAAGGCGATGCTACTGAACAAACAGCCCGTACATCAGCCGCAAAGCAAAAAATGGTTGCACATTTGGGGTTCCTCGAAAGTGTGAATGCCCATAAAGGCAGTCTTGCTTTGAGGAAAACCAGGAGGACCTCACATATTCTTCAGAGTCCCCATGCCGTAATTTGGTTTCCTGGCTTATGAGGAGCTTTGCTCAGACGTCATGTAAAGGCTACATGGGGTTTCCCAAACTGGGAAGGTCTTCGAGATCTTCGAGTAGGGCTCTTCCCTGTAAACCCCCCAAATACGATAATCTACCCCGATATATTTAGGTTTAATTCGAGATTCGTTGTGCCTTGCCCAATTCTTTCCAGATGGTCTTGTGGTTTTTTCGTTAGCTCCCCCTGTCCTCTTTAAAGGGGGCTATATGAAGTGCCATGTTAATTCGGGGAGGGTAACAGTGCCTGAAACCGTGTTTAACCTGTTCCGTAGGAATTCTAGCGAACATGATGGCTGATCGTTTTTCGTTTGCCGGGTCATTTTATCCATTTTGCAAGGACTGCAAAGAATCGGCCGTGTTTGAGTATGCGAGGCCTTTTTCCTAATGAGCTTCATACAATGGCCTCGAATTTGAGACTCTCTACACACGCTTCCCACAACATACCAACCCTAAGCCCCAGAAAAAGTTGAAAGACATGTCCAATTTCCACATTCAGCGGGCTACCAACTGGACCATGGAACAACCCTAACCCCTAAGCCCTAAACTCTAAACCCTTAACTGGAAACCCCCTACACTGTACATGGCAATGGGGGTAGTAGCTGTAATATTCTATAGGGGTTACTACGGGATCCACTCCCCCTTCCGCCTAAGCCTCTTTCATCTCGCCCTTGACCCAAAACCCTAAACCCTAAACCGTTTCAATTTTGCATTGAGATGTCCAGGCGAAGAATCAGATCAACGTCACGGCAGACGTCCAGAGTAACGTTGCCTGCAAGGCCAGCGGTGCTCTTTACGGGTTTAAGGGTTTCGGGTTTAGGTTTAAGGGTTGAAGCTCTGAACCTCAAGAAGGTCTCGGTTCTTGGGAAAGCATGGGAATGGTCAGTGTGCTTGACCCACAGGATGTACTCCGCATAGATTAATCTAGACCCATGATTTATGACCCCCCTCCTTTTAAGGGCCTTAATAGTATTAGGATCCCCATTCTGATCCTCATTGACAACAGGGGTTCATTAATCAGGGGTCGGCAACAATTTTGTCAACGCAGTTGCGAGGGGGTGGGCCTCTAGATCAAAAAGCTGTTTCCCCCTGCATATCACCCTTCAATCCTAAACGTTGGCGGCCCTAGTCATATGATGATTTTCAACATTTATACCTTCCGTAGGGGAGATTACCCCTATCGTCCCTCTACGTCATCGGGGTTCCGTTGGCCCCTTGGGTTGAGAAACCTCCACATACAGTCATTCTCTGGGTGGGTGGCAAGTTCACGGGAATGCGACGCCACAACTTGTATGGAGGACTCCACCCCAGAGATTCCAAAGGTAGAAGCCGATAAAGTTGCCACTAGAATTCCCCTGTAACCCTGATTAGCCGATAGCATGACACACCCCCAAACCCTATGCTAGACAAGTACACCACTACATTCTGTTCCAGAACTTCGATTCTAATTTTCCACACACCTCCGGCTCCCAAACCTCTGCACCCCCAACACCCTGCCCAACCTTGAAGATTTTGATATAGGGGTTATATTGGACTTATATTGGGATAATGGAAAATAAAATAGAAGCTACTGTATTATCGAGCTATCACGAAGGCTTAGGGTTTAGGGGTTTGGGGGTTTAGGGCTTAGGGTTTAGGGGTTCAGCGTTTAGGGATTTTGAGTTTACGGGTGGGGTGACTGCAGAAGTATGTTTTTTTCTTCAAAATCTTCCTGACAGCCTTAAAAACCATACTGAACCTCCCTGTACCTAGCCGGTCAACAAGTTTCCTGAATCCTAAACCCCAAGCTTGAAACCTAAACGGAAAGCCCTATAGACCCTATAATCCCGAAACCCTAAACCCTACACACCCTATAAACCCTTAAAACCCTAAACCCTAAACCCTAAAGCCTAAAGCCTAAACCTAAAATCCCAACCTTCCAAGCATGATCCCTCCCTGCCGCGCCATAGCCACGTCCAGGCCTCCACGGAGTCATGTGAGGCCAGAGGGGCTGGGGATTTAGGAGTCTCCCAAAATGGGATTCAGCCTTTTTGGGGGCAACCAAAATAAGGATTTTAGCATATTGGGGTCCCTCTATTTGGGAGAAAGTTCGCTTTGGATTTTTGGGCTGAAGGCTCGGAGCTATGGGTTTATGGAGTAGGTAGGACTTAGGATTTAAGGTTAGGATTTAGGTTGTGGGTTTAGGGCTTTCGCTTTCAGGCTTAGCTGAGGGAACTTGATCGTTGGCCGGATGGATGCTTTGTTGCCAGTCTTCCATAATGGGTTGTCTTAACCATTCCCTATACTACCAGCCTTACCCGCCTTTGTGTTCACCAGTCATGAGCTTCAGTCATCCCTAAATGTCCCTAATTAAGCGGGTGGAAGGGAAACGCGTGGGTCGAGGACAATAGCAGTGTTTTTGGTGACCCCAACCCCCCAGAGGTGGAGAATCAACCGGAAAAAATCAGAATAAAGTCAAGTGGATAATGAAGTAACAGCAGTGCTCATACATTCTAAACTCCTTAATGGGGATTATATAGGGATTACATAGGGGACTACTATAGGGGTTATTAAGAGGGATACTGAGAGTTTAGACTATGGCTCATATAGCAGCTGAAGGCTCTTGGGAATGATGTCGTGTGAAGGATGGAGACCCAGAGCAGAAGGATCGGTAAACCCCAATTTGTGGCAATGGGCACAGAGACAAAGAACATCTGTTGGACAAATTGATATGAGCTATTATCTAAACTCCTCAAGGGGGGGTTATATAGGGGCTTATATAGGGACTCCAAAATAGTATTCCTAATCTTGGGAAACCCCCTAGGTTGTCCTTAGCACGCCGGCAGCTTAGCCGCGCAGAACACACCGACGTACAAAAATTAGGGCTTCCGATTTTGAATAATACCGAGGTTTAGATTTTAGGGTTTACCAGGTACCCTAGGAGTGCCTTTTTCCCTTTTATTTTTGGGTCTCCTTTCTGAAGCTGAACATTATAAAAAAAGGGTACCCTTGTTGTTAAGGGGTTACAGGGTAACCTAGATACCCCAACACCTCACAAACACAGGAGCCCAACCCTAAACCCTAAGCAAGAGCTGGAAAAGCCAACGCCTGTAAGCCCAGAAACCTGGAGTCCGTAGCCCTTAGCCCCACATCCCAAATGAGTAGTATTCTATTTGAGGATACTATGGTACCCATTATAGAGTAAGATTCTATCCTCCTTTTGGGGTTTGGTAGTATATATAAGGAATATCATCTTACTAGGTTTAACCTCCAAAAAAACACTATTCAAATTGGGGTTTCCCAAAATGAGGGGTACCCTCGTGGGGTCCTCTGTTTCTATATTGGGGTTGCCCTGTTTAGGGAAATTGCAAAATCCCAAGCCCTAAGCCCTAAGCCCTAAACCCTAAACCCTAAACCCCAGACCCCTAGATTCTTCAGCCACCCTAGGCGGCCCTCGAACGCATGGCGATGACGCCTGATGGCTGGGCTCCCAACACAGGTTTAGGATTTAGGGTTTGGGCCTGGGATTGGAGGTGGTGTAAGGCCTCGTGTTTCACTGTTGTGGAGTTTAGAGTTTAGGGCATAATAATTAAGGCTGCAGTTCGAGGAATCGTGGGCTGGCGGTTCCCCAGTACCGGGAAGTATCTCCGAACATTGGCTTCCAGGCATAGTTAGGGTCTCTATTGTTGCCAGTGGCTGTAAGGGCCAAGTCTCCACATCCCTTAAACCCCCCAAATCCCAAACCTCCCAACCTTCCAAAAGCTTCCGAATCCTTAGACAGTTGCCCCAAATCCTAAGCCCTCCGAATCCTCAGACCTAACCCTAAAACCGAAACCCTAAACCCTAAACCCCAAACCCTAAACCGCGAAACCCTAAACCCTACACGCCAAACCCTATCCAAACCCTAAACTCTAAGTGACTTCAGGCAGCCACCTGATGGCCATCTCTCGGAATCGGCTCTGGCTGTGGTCACTTGGAGTGGAGGCGGGTTTCAAATTTCCACAACCCTAATGGTTTAGGGGGTTTAGGGTTTAGGGTTTAGGGTCTAGAGTTTGGGGGGTTGTCCTGGGCTGCTGTTAAGGAACTTCAATTAGGTCACCAGAATGTGGTATATTGTAAATAACGGGGTTTCGTTGCTAAGGTAACTTAATCTAAGTTCCTTAACAGCAATCCAGCACATTCTGACCCTCTGAGGATCTAGAAATGAATTCCTAGAAATCACACAATGGGAGTGCGGTTTAGGTCAATCCCCCCGTAGTAATGGCTCCTTTATATGGAGTTAATAGGGCCTTAATATATCTACAATAGTCTCTTGTGGTACCCATTACACCCTAAACCCTAAACCCTAAAACCCTAACACCCTAAACCCTAAAACCCTAAAACCCTAACACCCTAAACCCTAAAACCATAAAACGCTGAAACCCTAAACCCTAAAACTGCATGGGGGATTGACCCACAGTACAGTAGATTCAAGTCTCATGGTCGGGGTATCAAAGGTTTCAGGCTTGTGGCTTCAGGGCCTTGGGGTTAGGGGTTTAGGGGTTTTATCCTAAACCCTAAACCCTAAACCCTAAACCCTAAACCGCGTGGTATAGGGGTTTAGGGGTAAAGGGGTTTGGGGGTTTAGGGCTTTAGGGTTTAGGGGTTCAGGGTTTAGGGTTGCATCCCTGGGTTTGAGTACCCCTTTAAGGGACTCTAGGGGACTACACTGGCTCTTTTGAGCTAATGTCTAAACTGCTTAAAGGGGGTTATATAGGGGAATATATAGGGAAGTAGTATAAGGGGTTCTTGAAGGGAATACCCGGAGTTTAGACTATGGCTCATATAAGGGCTATATTGGGGCTTGATTGGTGAAACCTTTTAGGGGTACGACATTAGGGGTACAAATCAGGAACCCTTGAGGTTTGGGGTTCGAGAACTGGATGTGGAGGTCTGGACTTGGATTCATACATGAGCTATAGTCTAAACTCCTAGTATCCCCCTTCATAACCTCTGTATTAGTCCCCTATATAACGCCCTTTAAGGAGTTTTGACCCTAAAAAGCCCTTAAATCCTGTATAACCCCCTTTAAGGAGTTTAGACCCTAAACCCTAAACCCTAAATCCAATATACACCCCCTTTAAGGAGTTTAGACTATGGCTCACATGCATGATGAATCTGATGAGCGTAGAGCTCCAACAGATGTGGATTCGAGTGCCTTGGGCCTCTAGGTGGTTTATTGGTTAGGGTTTAGGGTTTAGGGTATTGAGTCAGAAGCCAAGGACCTCGTTCGGGGTGTCATGAACAGACTTCCTGGTTTAGGATTTATTCTCACTTTCTAGACGGGTGGCGCCGGTAGTAGGCCTTTGGTCCGCGTGTATTTGTGAAGTCCCTTTAAGGTCCACACGGGGTTCACCAAACGAACCCCACTTTTAGTATGTTATTCTACATCAAACTTCTGTTTTCGCAATATGTTAACCTGGAATTTTGCTGTCGACAGTTCCCCGCCCTGTCAACGGACCCCAGCATAGTGATGCGACATTCGATGTATCGTCTGAGGAGCAGAACAACCTTCTGCGGGGAGTAGCCGATGACTTCAGCCATTCTGAGAAGGATCTGCTTGCTGGCCGAGATAGCTACATTTGTTTTTGAACATAGACCAATTAAGACTCTTCAATGAGTCGTCATATCATTGCCCAATAGTACAGTCCGTACATAAGCCCCAACCCCTGGTAGAAACCCAGCTCTCATTTGACTTCCATTTCGCTTCCATGTGATGCTCCGCTGTGTATATAATCCTAAACTCCAAACCCAAAGCTTTAAGCCCCCATGCATCTCTATCTAACCCGTGTACACCTTTATCGCGATTAAACCCTAAGCCCTAAACCCTACATTCCACGCGCGTCTGATTGGAGGGCGTCTGGCCAGCTACTGCAGACCCTCTCGGCTCTGTCAAGCTTGCGCAGGAAGGGGCAGGTTTTATGCTTCAGGTTTCTTTGAGCATTTCAGGGATTAGGGTTTTGGGTTTAGGGTCCTAGGCTTTAGGGTTCAGGATGTAGGGAGAATGGCGAACCAACTTGGAGAAGAACATGCAAGTAGAATGAAAAGTGCCATTCAGGGTTTGGGGTTTTAGGCTTAGGGTCTTGGATTTGGGTTAAGAGAGTAGTTGGGGTTGAAGGTGTCGGGTTTAGGGCTTAAAGAATTTCACGGGCAGGGTTCAGCTAACGTGTTGTGTGCTGTTTCAGCGATGTGGGGAGTAATGCTGGATTTTGCTTGTGGGCATCGTTTCCCCTAAGCCGAAAACCCTTAAGTAGCATAATCCCTCAAGGAGGAGTTAGATTTGTGGTGAGCTAAGCCGTTCGAGGCAGTGGCCCTAAACCCTAAGGGTTAAGTTGTTAAAGGTTTAGGGTTTAAGCCTTAAGCCCTAAACCCTAAAGCCCGAACCTTAAAGCCTCAAGCCTAAACGCTAAACCTTTGAACAAGAAAACTTTAACGCGCAAACCCTTAAACCCTAAAGCCTAAACCCTACCGCCCAAACCCTGAAGATTAAACCCTTAAACCTTAAAGCCCAAACCCTAAAGCCCAAGCCCTAAAGCATAAACCCTCGAACCCTAAAGCCTAAATCCTAAACCTTTACTGCGGGAACCTTGGAACCTTCGGGACGGCATGCAGCCATGTGGTTTAGGGTTTAGAGTTCAGGGTCTAGGGTTTCGGGTTCAGGGGTTAGGGTTCAGGGTTCAGGGGTCAGGGTTTAGGGTTTAGTGTTTAGGGTTCGGGGTTCAGGGTTTAGGGTTCAGTGTTTAGTGTTTAGGGTTCAGAGTTTAGGGTTTATGTTTAGTTTCTTCCCCTACTACAACACACCCCAAACTTTACATGAGCTATAGTCTAAACTCTTTTAAGGGGGCTTTATAATATAGGGTTTAGGGTCTAAGCTCCCTTAAGGGGGTTCTGTAATCTAGGGTTTAGGGGGTTTAGGGTTTAGGGTCTAAACTCCTTTGAGGGGTTCTGACGGGAATTCTATTGGGGATTGTTCTAGGGGTTACTAAGGGGGATACTGGGAGTTTAGCTTATGGCTCACATGTGGAGTGTTTACTGCGCCCCCCCCCCGCCCCCCCAAAACTGTGAAAGGCGCACGAGGGGCTACAGTAAGATTTCAGGTTCAGGGTTTAGGGTTTGAGGTTCGGCGTTTGGGGTTTAGGGGTTCAAGATTATGTGAATGGTGGCAACCTTAGACCTTAGATTTAATTTAAGCTGGAATTGTGCCAGGAATCGTGCATTTCTGGTGGTTCAGAAGTATCCATGTGTTAGGGGGGCTAGGAAGCATTTAAACCCAAGCATTTAGATATTGAGGTAGGGGTTCTTATTGTAAAGAAGTTAAATGCCTATAGTTAAATGCTTCCTAGGGCTCCTAAATGTGGCTTCCTGAAGCCGTTTCGTGTTGCCATTTTCTGAATTCCTTCAAGATTGTGCAACATTCCTGATGAAGAGACCTTATTTAAGCCCTTATAACTCCTGAACATTCGTGATGAGAAGGTTGCTTGATTCAAGGCGTCCTTGTTGTGCCCTAGCTGTGACCTTGCCAGCCTTGGCCCTTGAACCCTTAAAGGGTATTGGGTTCAGGGTTCAGGGTTTAGGGTTTGGGCTTAAGGGTTTAGGGCTCAGGGCTTAGGGTTTAAGGTTTAGGGTTTAGGGTCCCTGGGTCTAGCTCGCGGCTGTTGGATCTTTACTATGGAGAGACCATCCTTTGAGGGCCTGCTCGCCCCGCTTGGCCACATTTCTACCAACTACCTAGACCTAGAACCTCCATGTAACCTCTACATACCTGATATACCCACTATCAGGCACCATATACCCCACCCCAAACCCTCAACTCTGAACCCCGTATACCCCCCCCCATTTGAACCCCAAACCCCAAACCCTCAACCCCATGTTCCCCGATTTAAAGGTACAAGGAGGGTCCTGGTACTTGGAGGGGCGAGCGTAACTGACTAGTCGTGACGTCTTGCAACTTCTACTCAGAGCCCAGGTGAGCTCTGTTCTGGATTGCTGTTAAGGTTTAGGGTTTAGGATTTAGGAAATAATCGGGTTTCCTTATCATAGGAGTGCATTTTTAAATCCTTCACAGCAGCCAAGTATTTTGGTCAAAAGCTATTTTGATGAAACACCAATTAGAAGTCGGCTGCCTGTCGCTTCCATGTGTATAGTAAGGGTCCCCATCTATACCCCCAAACACTATTATCCTTACGAAAGGGACCCCCAAAAAGCGACCCCCAACTTGCGGAAACTCCCATACTCATGAGTTCCCCTACTAGCTGCCTGTATACTACCCACCCTAACTTCCCTTCCCCTTTATTTTTGGTTAATTTGGGATAAGTAGGCCTAACTAAGGTGAATTAAGGGGGAACCAGGTAGTATAGCGAGGGGGAGTAAGGAAACCCATGACATACAGATGCCTGGGGTTCGAGGAGGTGTAAGCTTCCCGTGCCTGCTCCGCTGTTGCAAGTAGCAGCCTGGTGAACACGCTCCACCCGCTATTGGGTTGCTGTTCAGGATTTCAAAGCAAGTTGCTGTAATAAGGAAGCCCTACTATTTCATCTGTACCCATCATATCATAACATGGTAGCTTTTATTAAGTTCCTAACAGCAACCCAGATCATTGACACCTGCAGTTTGGAAGTAAGGCCAGAATAATCCAACTGTAGTCCTATATACTATATAAGTAGGTTTCCAAACCCATTGGCACATCCAGGGCCCCAAACTAGGAATCGTGAATTAAAAGTTTGAAACCCTTCGACACCTTAAACGTACACCCAGACCCGTCAAATCAGCGGCCTTCCTTAGCAGGCCTTCCAGCACCGAGTGGCGGCCTCTAGCGCTTTGTGTCATTCATGTGCGGGGCTTTCTGAATTGTGGGTACCGTTTCTGGCTCGTACTTGAAGGCTCAGGGACGTAGTAGGTAGGTTATACATAGCGCATAGGCAGACCAACCTCACTTGGGGGACTTATAGCCCCATTATGGAGACCCCAGTCAGCTGAGCCTCTATGTTTATTCAAGGGGCTTCTGGGGGGCTTCTACGGTGAGTCAAAACTGAAGGTCCTTCTTTAGAGAGCCCTCTAGCGGTTTTAGGGTTAAGGGTGGGCAGCTAAGGTAATCTAATTTTGATGCATGCGTGGGATGGTCTAGACAAGTTAGGCAGAGAATTGTGTGGAGAAGTATACACATATATGCATAAGCCTATCAGGGTTTATAAGGGGCTTGTGCATGCAGAGTTGTTCTTTTCTTTTCCACGGTGTCGGTGAGCATAATCCGTAGGTTTTTTTGCAATTAGTTACGGGTGTGTGTGGGGCCTGCTTCTTGCAGTACCTCCGGCAAGGAGCCCCGCTCTTCATTATGATATTATACTATTATGTTATAATATGGGTATCATGGTATTATATAGTATATTACGGTGTATTGTAGTACAATATAGTATATTATCTACCATTACTAAGCTTCGTGAGGATTCTTTTTAGATCCTTCTAGGTGTCCTTTCAGCCAGATGTAGGCTCAAGGACACCGGAATTGCTGTTCTGTTAGTGTGTGGGTAGTTTCCCAAATTAGTGTTCCTTTTTGGTACCCCTAAATACTAGGTGCCGCAATATCATCTATATCCAAAAGGGGCCCATAATTTTGAGAACCACCCACGTCCTATGAGGCGAGAGGAACCAGATGCACTTTCACTGTCAACCAGACAACGTCCATGAGGTCTTGACCCCTCAAGATGATGAGGGATGCGTTAACAAAACAACAGCCGGGTTTAGGATTCAGTTTAGTTTTTTTTTAGTTTGGGAGAGACAGAACCTACCTTCCCCAAAGTTACATGGATCCCGAAAAGGGACCTGCGAAGACTACCGGCCCTGAGGGGAACCAAAACCAAAAGGGAGAGAAAGGCAGCTCCCAACAGATGAGGGTTCAAGTTCCAGGAATACCTGTGCCCTTTGTAACCCGATTGTCTTCGCGCCATTTTGTTTTTAGGTTACCAATGGTTTTTTTGGAGCCCCTGAACCAAGACAGAAGCGATCCGTCTCCAAGGTGGTCAAGCTTTGTGTGGCGAAAGCCGACGCAAAAGCCTTTTCTTGGATGCTGCTGGCTGCATCTGCGATGGAGGTGGTCTCTTGCTACCTTCATATGAGGATATAGGGGTTATATAGGGGTTATACAGGGATATGGGTTTAGTGTTTAGGGTTTAGGGTTTCCCAAAATTAGGGTTCCATATGAGGATATACGGATTATACAGGGGGTATATTGGGATTATATAGGGATTGTATAGGGATTGTCTTGGGATTATATATGGATTATTGGGTTCAGGGTTTAGGAATAGTATAGGGGTAATATTGGAATCACATGGGAAGGAAGTTGGATAATGACATGGACACCCCTAGGTCTCTTTAGTACCCCAATAATGGAGAATCACATGGAAAAGAACATGGAAAATGAAATGGCAACTGGGATTATATAAATGGATTATGCGCCACCTTCATATGAGGATCTTATGCCCAACGATGGAGAATCAAATGGAAAATAACATGGAAAATGACATGGACACTGGGGTTAGATAAGGGTTTATTTGGGTTTAGTGTTTCCCAAAAAATAGGGGTACCATTTTGGGGGTCCCAATATAATAAGGATTATCTATATTGAGGCCCCTCTATTTTGGGAAGCTACCATATCTCTTGGAGGGAGTAGGTGGTTTGGGAACTTGAGGATCTTCAGATTTTTTGTTTTGCACGGTTTCTTGAGGATGAGGGCTTGGGGCTTCAGTTGATACGTAGGGATTGAACCCTAAGCCCCAAAACCTACACCCCAGAAGGGTAAAACTTGCCATTGAGTTGGGCCCGTGGTTAGAGCCAAGCCCTAAATCCTAGACCCTAAACCCGCAGAGTTTCTCGGGCTCAGAGTTGACGGTTTGGGAGTTTAGGGTTGAGTGTTTACGCGCTGTAGTCCCAAAGCCTGAGCTGGAAACCCCATACCTTAACCCCATAAATTAGCCCTAAACATTATATCGCTCAAAAAGCTCGGCATGTCAGTAACTAGTGTGCTAGAATTCCATGGTTGCCAGAAAACAAGTCTTTCGTGCCATGAAAGCCTTCAGCATCAGCCTCGGGGGTGTGGGTTCTCTTCATATCCCCAAACCCTGAGCCCTAAACTTATACCCTGAACCCGAAACCCTTTGCCCAGAACTTGCCCATTGATTCAGTAGATGGGAGCTTAGGGCTGAAAATGCCTGGCGTCTTGCGCATAATTGGTAGCTTCCAGAAATAGGCGACCCCCATATAGTCCCCAATATACCATAATGCTTATTTGGGGACCCCTAAAAGGTCCCCCTAGTTTTGGTAAACTCTAAACACAAAACCCACATGGCTCATGCTTGAGATTCGCGAGTTTTGGTCAGGAGCTGCACAAAGACCAGGTTACACTCCTTGTGGGGAAGCCTCACTTCTTCACTGGGTTTAGGTTGGGTCCTGTCCCCACCCAGTAACAGCCTATAGTAGGGGTAATGTTAAGGGCTATATACATAACTATAATAGAAATATTGTCCAACTGCTGCTGGGTGGGGGCAGCTTTTGTTTAGGGTTTAGGCTTTAGGGTTTAGGTCCTACTGATCTTCTGACAAGGACGTTTCTCACTGGGTGCTACAACGCCATACACACCAAAAGCAATGGACCGCTAAGTACTATCTGAGTGCCCTGCCTGTGCAGAAAGATCTGCTGACGAAAACCTCGCACCCTAAACCCTAAACCCTAAAATGAGAGGTCAGCATCCTCAAGCTGACGCAGTCAGATTCTGATGGAAGGCTGCCGTGGCCTCAGCAGAAGCAACAGTAAGCTTAGTAATGGCAGACAATCTATTGTATGATTACTGTAATATACCATAATATGTTATATTATACCAGAATATCCATATTATATTATAATTTTGGTAGTAAGAATGTAGACCTCTGATTAACAAACCTCCCCTTAATAGGGATTGTAATAGGGATCCTAATACTCAATCCTTTAAAAGCAGGGGGGTCATTAATCATGGGTCTACACCCTAAACCCTAAACCCTAAATAGTAGTTTCTATTTTCTTTTCCATTATCCCTATATAACCCCTATATAACCCTAAACCCTAACCCCTAACCCTAAACCCTTGACCCCAATATTACCCCTATATTAATCATGGGTCTACATCAGTAGCAGCAGTATCAGCAGCCCCGCCGGCAGCGGCGGCGTCGTTGTCGTGGTTGTAGGTCGTGGTCGCGGTGGTTGTCATGGTCGTCGTGGTCATCGTTATCGTCGCCGGCATCACAATCACAGTAGTACTGGTACTAGTATTTGGGTCAAACAGTTGAAGTGATGGCAACAATAGTGATCATCTTTATGAGACTAGAAGCTGGGTTCTTGCTTGACACCCATCACTGATGGTTTTGTGCTTCCTTTGCCTGGGGGCTTCCAGCAATCGGGGGTCCCTTTTTTGGGATCTTTGAATTTTGAGACATGCAATGGCCGAGGCTATGTAGGGGGACCCCACTTATTGGATATACTTAACTGCAAGTACATTTACCTGCGCCAGCTTTTCCACAAGCAACCTGCTTGGCAATGGAAACTGTGTTGTAAAGCCAAGCAACGAAACTGTCTTGCCTGCGAATTCTTCCTCACCTTCTTCCGTCGCTGAACTGAAGCCTGAAACCGTCAGCTAAACCGCGTTGAATGGCATTCCCATGTGTTCTCTGCTGCGGCATGAGCTGTCCTTGGCTATTGCCCTCCTTCAGACATTCAGGAACTCGCGCCGTGATGTCTTAAGATGATTTTGCCTTGTTAAGGACCCGTTCGTGAGGATCTGAGCTTTGCTACTTGGGGCTTCCGGGGGACATAGTAAGCAGGTCAATAGCCCCTATCAATTACCCATATAGTAACCCTAGTTATCCCCACTATGAACACACTTATTAAGTCCCCATGACCCTCCAAGTAGGTGTATGGTGCACGAAGCTGAGCCCTGAAACCCTCTTTCAGTTTGGTAACACTGGCGCCTAGAAGCAGCCAAAGCACCTTGCGGTAGCCAACAAGCCATGGTCACCCCTTAAGTAGATAGAGTATGGGGTATATGGGGATCTTATTATGCTATTGCGCAACTCCATATCCTATCTATCCACCGTGGACCATAGTGCCTGAAGCCCGAAGGATCCAGCCAAACCCGAATCCTCCACCCTACACCCTAGTTTAGGGTTTAGGGTTTAGGGTTTAGGGCAAAGTTGGTCTCCACATTAATAGTCCCCAGGAGGATCTGTAGGATTCCCTGGCGATCCCTACAGATTTCGAAGCTTGGAGGGCCACGGACAGCCATGACCACGGTTTAGGGTTTAGGGTTTAGGGCTCGGAACCCTGGCAGAACCCTTGGGGCTCACGGGGCCTCATACTCGGGATAGAAGAAAAGTTGGAAGTATTTCATCATTTTCCGCAGACCTCCAAGGTTGAAGCTTAAAACTTACACCCTGGGTTTAGGGCTTAGGGTTTCGGCGAAACTCTTAACCCTAAGCCCAAACCCAAGACCCGAAACCTTAGCCCTAAACCCCAAACCTTAACCCCAACCTTAAGCTCTCAATCGTAAACCCGAACTCCTAAATTCTCAGCACTCTAAACCATAAATCCTAAACTCTCAAACCCTAAGCCCCAAACCCCAAACCCTAAACCCTAAGCCCTAAACCCTAAGCCCTAAACCCTAAGCCCTAAACCCTAAACCCTAAGCCCTACACCTTCATTTTATCCTGAGGATAGTGACGCAGCAGATGATCTCTTTTCCCAGCTTCGTGAGGCCTCCACGCAATGCATGGCCTTCTTAGGCTTAGGGTTTAGGGTTTAGGGTTTAGAATTTTGAGGCTTAGGGTTTAAAAGTCTAGGTTTTAGGTTTTGATGGTCAAGGATGAAGGATTTCGGGTTTAGTTCTTCTTCGGGTTTAGTTCTTAGGATTTAGGTTCAGGGGTCTGGGATTATGATTCCAAGTCCTCAACCCTAAAGCCTGAACTTTTAAACCCGAAACAGTTTGCGTGCCAGAACTGTAGTAATACAGGGCTTAACCTCTAAACCCTAATCTAGGGTTTGGGGTTTAGGGCCTATTCCCCGCAGTGGCAGTTGAGTAGGGTTTAGGGTTTCCGTAGGCATCCATGGGTAGTGTAACCTACTATGAACTGTACTTCGAATCCCATTCTACCATCACTGGGAATAACCCCAAACCCTCAATCTCGAGCCTGGACGTAGGCTCAGGCCAAGCTATGTCCCAAACTTGAAGCCCTAAACGCAATCCCCTATTTTCGAAAGTTTAACCAAACCCCTCAACCCTACAGTTTATAACATATGTAGGGAAAACATGATTCTTGCCATATCCCATATCCGCCAAAACCTTCAACCCTAAACGCTGACATCATCCTAAGCCCAGACCCGAAACCCTACACCCTACACCCTAGACGCCCTTGACCCTAGACCCTAAACCCTACACCCTAAACCCTAACACCCTTAAACCCTAAACGCCTAACCCAAAACCCTAACACCCTTAAACCCTTTAACGCTAAACCCTAAGCTTTGGGCAGTGTGGAACTTCTCTTCTCGCAGCACGCCGACTCCTGCTTCCCCACACCCGAAGTGGCAGCCGGCCTCTCAGGACGCCTGCTAAGGGTTTTAGGGTTTAGGGTGTACGGCTTAGGGTTTTAGGTATCAGGGATGAGGGTTTACGGCTTAGGGCTTAGGGTTAAGGGTTTTAGGGCTTAGGGCTTAGGGTTAAGGGTTTTAGGGCTTAGGGTTTTAGGGTGCAGGGATTGAGGTCTAGGGGTTAAGGGATTAGGGTTTAGGGGTTTGGGGTTTCGGGGTTTAGGGGTTAGGGTCAGGGTTAAGGTTTAGGGGTTTGGGGTTAGGGTTTAGGGGTTTGGGGTTTCGGGGTTAGGGTTTAGGGTTCAGGGGCTTGGGGTTTAGGGGTTAGGGTTTAGTGTTAAGGGCTTAGGGTTTAGGGCTTAGGGTTTAAGTTTTTTGTCTTCTTCTTACGGTGGGCACTATAAACCCTGCATGACCCTATGTACATTGTATCTTGGGATTCATGGTACTATAGTATGCTGAGATCATGCAGGACTTTCGTATGAATAGTACGGTTCTGGTTTTTGGAGGTGTATGGGTCGAGGCTCAAATCAGGTTTCTCATGCTTAGGGTTCAGGGTTTCGGATTTGTAGAGTTTGTAGGGTGTGATTCGAGTTTGGCTCTCATGGATTTTTTTTATTTTTTACGTGGAGTCCCAGTACACCCACTGCTCTGAAGGTAAGCCCTGAGTCTGAAACCTTTAGCCCTAAACTCTAAACCCTGAACCCTAAACTCTAAACCCTAAACTCTAGACTCTAAACCATAAGCCCTGAACCCTAAACTTTAGACCCTGAAATCTAAACTCTAAACCCCAAACCGTGAACCCTAAACTCTAAAGCCTAAACACCCCTGAAGCCCGACCCGCCCCCCTCCCCAAACTGAAGTAATCTACACCAGGGCATTAGGGTCGCATGCAAATCCAGTCAGCGCGCTTGCAGTGCCAGAGCTCTTTCTTCTCAGAGCCTGAGTCCTTTCCAATCTTGTTTCCTTATAGCCCTTATCTAACTGTAGTATAAGATATATGTAATTTTACCCGAACCTCAGGTGCCCGCATTAGACAGACATCTTACAACAGCAGCTCGAGCTTTGCTTCCCTCGAACCTACTTGGAGCTTATGAGACCTACCCGCCCTCATAACATTGGGTTTAGGGTTTGGGGTGCTGGTAAACCCCTCCCCCTGAAGTTAGGAACCCTTAGCAATCATATGACTGCATTGGGGCCCTTCTTTTGGGAGCTGGGCTTGCCAGGATCACTTAGTTTGTTGGAGTGTGGTAGCTGCCTCTCCCCTACCCTACACTACAGCATTCCTATCTAAGCTTCATAAGTTCCTCCTTTCATATGCAATTCAGTTGTGAGAAGACTCCACTGATCAGAGACATCTGGCTAGAATTCAACTTGGGGATACTATGGTACCCAATACGGAGTAAGATTATATCCGCGTTTGGGGGGTGTAGTATTTTATGCAAAAAAATGTACTCTTACTGGGTTCAACCACGAAAAGAACACTACTCAACCGAGGTCATTGCACAGGTGGGGGAGACCGAGGATGAGGCTGTGCCGGGTAAGGGGAGTATCGGGATACTATGGGGTTTCCCAAAATTAGGCGTACCGTTTTGGGGGTTCCCATAATGAGGGCTATAGTATTTTGGGGTCTATATTGGGGTCCCCTTATTTTGGGAAACTACCTATACTCCCCAACGTAGAGTTAGATTCTCTGTTGGTTCAAGTGTCTATCATACATGTCTGTTCTGTTCTGTTCTGTTATGTTGTGTCTAATTATACAGAGCCCTAAGTTTGACCCCTATTCTAGAGTGTTAATGGGTGGGGGCAGGACCCACTGTATGTATGTATGCATGCATGTTTCTTTCCTTACTGGTTCAACCACCAGGAAAACGCAATTCCCGATGTTGGGACCCAGGCTTAGGGCTCTAGGGGTTTAGATAGGACATTGCCCTCACGGTATAGCGGACCTTTGTGGGACATTTACTACGAGTATCAAGTTGCTCCAATTGAGTGTTGCATGCACAAGCCCCTGACCCTAAGCCTAAACCTCAAACCCTGCACCC
>CAJNIZ010004267.1:0-21841 GCA_905231905.1 Symbiodinium pilosum
TCGGGGCCCATGGTTTCAACCTTTGCAAAGCTCGCATTTTGCATAGCCCCTATCCCTAGGCATGCCATGCCATGCTGAACTGGGAGTATGTTGTTCTTGGGCCGCAGGGACTTACATGTGTATGTAACCCAGGGATTAGGGTTTGGGATTTTTAGCTACTGGATGATTACTTGGGGTTCACGTAAGGGCCTCATGTTGGCATAGGTTTTGGGAAAGGGAAGGGTTTCATTGTTGGGGCGGGTCTCAACCACAAACTGCAAGTGCTAGTGGAGAGGAGTGCCCAATGGCCTTGCTGGCGCTTCCGTACAAATTGTACAATCTGGAAAAGGCTAAGGGTCAAGTTCTCGCAGGGTTTGTCCAGTTGGTTGCAGGGAGTGCCAAGCATATTCCCTAACACTGTCAACCCCAAGCAGTAAGCCCTCCTTGACCCGTTTTACTCCGGCAAGCAGTCGCACTGGCTCGCTTGGAAACCACACCCACCCCCCCTCCAAAAAAAAAAGAAGAAAAAAAAACACACATACACACAATATTGGAGAAAGCTCCTCATATCACGCCTTGTAAGCACCCTTCTACATCCACACACATCCTCCCAAGAGGCTCTTCATCTTCCTGGCTGCCCACGGGCTTTTCCTGCTCGCGCTGGCGCGCTTCTCGTGGCGGCTGCTTCCAGCGAGGCAGCTTGTGTTTGTATGATGCAGACGAGACGGTTGTTATCTAGGGTTACATTGGCATGTTGGGGTTCTGTAGGGGTTACATAGGGATTTCTTCTGCTTGGCTTGTGTCTTTGCCGTGTTTGAAGCGGACCAGGATGATGTTGCCCTGATTTAGGATATGTCAGGTGGGGTGCTACTGATGTCCTTGGACTGTAGGGACTCGAGTTCGCTTAGGGACCCCAGGTGGTGTAACGTTTCTTCCGTAAATCGTATGACGGGCTCTTGGTACGTGTATATAATACGGGGTATCCAATCGTGGGCAGGTCATAAACAAAAGCCAGGGGCCGTGTGGGGATTCTAGTCGGGGCTAATGGAGACAATATATCCAGGGCAAAGGTGAGGTGGGATTCTTGCAGCTGTACACTTGATTGGAGGTGTTCCTTTTGTGCGTAGTTTTGCGTTACAACCAACAACGTTGACAATCGAATATCGAGGCAAGGTAGCCATGAACTTAAAGCCCTAGGTACAATCGAGTCCCAAGAGCGAAGCCTCACGCCAGGGCCCCGACATGACTAACTTTGCTTAAGCTCCGGCTCTACTTTCTCCTATTATCGAGTAATACTACTACTATCATTAGTACTATTGAGTATGTTACTGTTACATTTTTTGGACATTGAATCTCATTTCAGCTCTCAAGCCCCAAGTACATCCAAAAGCATTGCAGCTGGTGGCTTGAAACAAGGGCGCTACTTGAAGGGTCATGCGGCCTTGGTAAGTAGGTTAAAAACCCTTATAACCCATATAGTAACCCCACTTATCCCCGTTATTAACCTACTTGCTAAGACCCCCTGACCCTAAACCCTCAATCCTAAACCCTAAATAGTATGTAGTAGTTTCCATTTTTCCATTATTGCGAAGTCCCCTGACCCTCCAAGTACTCTACTCCCAAAATACAGCAGACCTTAAGCGCCGCTGGATTCCCACCCTAAACCCCAAGGGTTTAGGGTTGAGTGTTTTGGGGAGGTTCTCTGGGATCAGCCTTATCTACCCCTGTCCAGGAACAAGCCTTGGGCGGCTGTAGTCGCTACTTCTGCTTCCTGCCTGCAGCCCTCTTGTGTTGTTTCTTGCCCGCTGGGCTTAGGCCTGGCTTAGGCCTTAGCATGGCTTTGCATAAGGGATTAAGGTTTGGGTTCAGGAATTCCAACGTAGGGGAGGATATCTCAAAACTTGTGGGTGCTGCACTTTGACGTAACTAGTATGAAGAAGCCTACAGGGCAGGAAGCAGAAGTTCTGACCCGTAGACGCATATACATACACACGCATATGTATATATACATACGCAGAGAGAGAGAGAGAGGAGAGAGAGAGAGAGAGAGAGAGAGAGGCAGAGTCACCATACTGACCATTACCATTAAAGATTGCACGAGTGCTGTGACATTGGCGCATCCATAATTGATCAAGCATCAATACTATATTGACAAATGTTGATAAGAGGAGTTCCTTCAACACCCAGGGTCTGTTACTACTGCAAGTTATTTGCCCTACAAGTGGGACAGGGTATAGAGGTCTAGGTATGGAATCTAACCAGGATTTCCTACAAACCCTCCATGAACCCTTGAAGCTTACTCCCTGCACCCGGAGCCCGGCACATGAAACCATGAGCCTGATATCCGAAGCCCTAGGCCTTAAGCCCCAAGCCCCGCCTGGACATCCAGGGTATGTAGCACAATGGGCTTTTGAAAATTAGCTAGTTGTGAGGGTGTTGGGGGCCATTATCTTACATAGCTTTGGTGTCCAGGACCCTCAACCCTAAACCCCTTAACTGTGGCAGTGTCTTAGGTCACTGCTGCTGGCTTTCTCCTGTGGCTGGTCTCCGGGGAGATGTTTGAGGGTTTCGGGTTCGGAGTTCATTGAGCTTGGGGTGTCTAGCTTTTGAGTTATTCTAAACATGGGGCTTCATAGGGCAAAGTGGATGTATGTTTGGCTTCTTCAGGACCAAGGGATAACAAACCCTAAGCCCCTAAACCCCTAAACACTAAACCCTAAACCCCTACACCCTAAGCCCTAAACCCCGTGCTCATCATGGGGCATTCTGCAGCGCAGAAGGCTTGCCTGTCGGGATATTTTTTGGGGGCCTCTCAAAATTATGGGTGCCGTTCTGGTACCGCCATGAGGTGCCGTAGTAGAATCTAGACCCAACAGGGACTCGTAGTTCTGAGACTAACCCATTTCAATAATTCAGCTTCTTTCCCCTGAAGCTTAAGCCCTGCCATGAGAGGTGAGATTAATCTTTTTTTGGGCTGCTATGCATACGCCTCGCCTCGCCTCGTGAACTTTTGACCCTAGAAAAAACAAAAGCTTGATGCGCAGCCCCGGCCAGAAAAAACGACACCCTAAACCCTAAAGCCTAACCCATGACCCCAAACCCTAAACCCTAAAATAGCTCAGTTACGGTTTCATTTCTTTGCTGTTGGTGCCTAAGCTCCAAGCCGAAGCTCACAAAGAAGACCTGATCCCCAGAGATCGGGGAGCGCTAGGCCCTGCAATCTTCAATGACACTTTATAAGGTATAGGGTCTAGGGGTTTGGGGTTTAGGGGTGTAGGGTTTAGGATCTAGGGCTTAGGATTTGAGGATTTGGTGTCAAGAGCCTGGAGAACGAATTGGAACAGCAGTTGAGGACATGTTATATTGAGTTCTCTAACGCGAAGAGACCAATGTTATTCCCAGGGCTTATATAGGCGAGTATTACAAGGGTTATTACGGGGATTACTGAGTAGTATCTTATTTGGGGATAACTATGGTACCCATTATAGGGAAAGTTTATATCTTTTTTTAAGGGTATCGCATTTTATATAGGGAATATAATCTTTCTGGGTTTTAACCACCAAAAACAGCGCTACTCACTAGGAGTTCAGACCATGGCTCAGATAGGTGGAGCTTGAGCGGCGCCGGCGTTGGAGGCGCGTTTGCCGGCGACCTGCCGCTGCTTTGGTTGCTAAGCTCCTTGGTCAAAACTCTAAGAACCCCCAACCCCCAACTCTGTTCCCCATCAAAGAACCCCCAACCCCAACTCTGTTCCCCAATCCCTACGCCACAGTTGGAGGGGGGGGGGCTGAGTCGGAATCTTCGGCTATAATCTTGAAGGGCTGCTGCTTGCAGGATCTAGCCAGCATGCAGCTTTGTTTTAGGTTCGTGGGCACTCGCCCAGTTTTGCCTGGGAATTGGTCTGGCTTGATCCCCAATTTGTGCGTATTAGAGTACCTAAAACCCATCATGTTTAAGTCCTTGAGGCCCCAGCGCTAGGGTTCGGGTGTGCGGTTTAGGGAGTGTGTGCCTTGAAGGGACGGTGATTCTCTGCTCATAATTCGTTCCGTAATTCGTCTCCTATGTCATGATGTATCCTCAAATCTTCAGAGGGCACCCTCATTTCTTCAACCGCATGAAGACGTTTTGCATATCCCTGAAGTGCGACATATTCACAGTCGGCTGAGATACACCCTCAACCCTAAACCTAAATCACTGCGCTAAAGGTTGGGATGATGGTCTAGCGAGGTAGAACGCAGCTGAAACCTGGGAAGCTTCCATACTCCTTGGCACTTAGCCTGGACCTTAACCTTTAACCCTTTGGGATCCCCTTAAACTCCTATTACAGGTACCTAAGGATTAACCCTTAGTAGGGGTCCTACGTGCCATGTAGCATAGTGCTTCCATGCTGGGGTTGCCACAGGGCGTCCATCTTACACTGGGTTGCTGTTAAGGAATGTACATCAAGCTACTATAATACAGAAACCCAGTTACTTACGACATATCCACGTTATTGCAACTGAATGTGAGCTCCCTAACGGCAGATCAGTACAGCGAGAGTGTGGAGCTGGCAGCTTTGGTGTGTAACAGCTTCCTGCCAAGGAACACCAAATCAAGGTTAGGGTTTAAGTGCTCCGCGGAGTTGAGGCAAAAAGGGGCTAAATAGACAAACCAGGATTTAATTCCTGCAGGCCTATCGTGACAGGCGGTAGGTCTGATAATAGTTTGTTTGTTTACCAGTCTTAATACCTATATAGTCCTTATAAAGCGATAGAGAATCATTTTTATAGGGCCCCCAAACTTAGCCTAGATGAGAAGATCCTCAAATTCCTTCGCGTTGCGGAGGGGCATCTTCAGTACAGCGGGCTTCCCGGGATAGGATTTGGGGTACGGGATGCCACCGAAAGCTTTGACTTCCTTTCCATCCCCCCCCCCCTTAATTCCCACACCTCGGATACTGCCCCCACTCCGTAGCAGTTGGAGAATGTTTATAATACAGCTGTATATAGCCCTTGATATGGCCCCTGATCTACACTGTTACAGGGTGGGGGCAGTACCCAATCAACACCCCCTAGGCCCTGAACCCTAAACCCCAAACCCTAAACCCTAAACTCGGCTCTCAGGATACATCGCCGAGCCCCTTCACCTGAGGACCTGTTCACGGAGGGGAGGAACAGAAGTGGTGCGGGCAGTCCATATGAGCTATGGTCCCAACGCCTTAAAAGGGGATTATGTAGGGGAGTATTATAGAGGTTATGAACGGGGATACTATGGTGGCAGTAGGAGTTCAGAATTTAGATTATATAGGGATGAAATGGTAGTTTCCATGAGTAGGGAGGTCCCAGTATAGATCCCAAAATACTATAGTCCGTATTATTGCGACCCCCGAAACGGTTGCCCCCAATTTTGGGAACTCACCAAGGAGGCGACTACCTCACTGCCTTGCTCTAAGCACTGTTTGTGTTGTTGGGGTTCCCTATTGGGGACGTTAAGAATCATCAGGATCCTACTGTCAGTTACTCAGAAATTCTTCAGCAAAGTTTCGGACTTGAAGCGCAAATAATCCGTAGCTAGGCGAGGAGGGTGCCTGAGTGGTGTTAGTATATGCAGTTCTTCGTTCAAGGCAGTTGCAGGTTCAGGCTGTAGGTACGCGCATGACCTGTAGACTAGGGCCTTTAGCCTGAAAGTGTGGCTTAGGGCTTCGTGATACACCCTTACACCTGGACTTGACACATGCCCTGGACCCTGAAATCAACAAACTGAAGCAACAGCAGACGAAAAGAGACTGGGCTATCAACGTGTAGCGTCAGGGTGCTCGCCTTATCCCACGATTTTTGGCCGGATCCCTGAACAAGATATTGAGCCTAATGTGCCACTCTAAAACCTGAACCCCAAAACTTCAACATACTAATCAAAGATCCAGGATGTTTTCATGACCTACCTGGGATCGAGAGCTGATCTTCTTACAATTTGGCATCAACCAAGCAAGGGAGATGCTAAGAACTCCCAAAATCTGGGCAAGGAGGGTTTAGGGTTTAGGGCATCTAGACATCTATAGTCCCCCTTAAGTAGATAGAATATCGCTTTGGGTATATCATAATAAGATCCCCATATACCCAATATTCTACCTACGTAAGGGGGACTATAGACACATACCCCTTCACCGGAGTACCTCGCCTTGCTTCGGTTTTAAAAGAAGCGCCCAGAACCCCTTCTGAGCGCAAAATGTACTATAGTCTAAACTCCCTAGAAGGAGGATATAGAAGAGATTATAAAGGGGACTACTACAGGGGGTTATTAAGGGGGATACCAGGAGTTTAGACTATAACCCCTAAAATCCCCTATTTCATAGAACCCCCATGTAATCCTTATCTAATATAGTAGCTTCCATTTTCTTATCCATTTGATTCTCGATTATAGGGGTTATTCAGGGACCCTAGACCCTAAACCTTAAGGGAGTTTTCACTATGGTTCAAAAAATGTAGGCCAGGATTCAGGATTTCGAGCAGCGTCGAACCATCCTGGTAATTCCTGCACACAGGCTTAGGGTTCAGGGTTTTAGGGCTTAAGGGTTAGGGTTTAAGGTTTAGGGTTCAGGGTTTTGGGTTTAGGCATTTAGGGTTTAGGGCCCTGAGGCAGTCCAGTGCTCCAAGCCTTGACGCTTGAAATATTGGACATCCCTCTAACCTTAAACTCAAAGCCCTAAACCTTCACCACGGAACCCTGAACCCAAACTGCCGAACCTTATTCTCCCCACCTGCAGTGATGCTATGCCTCAGGAAAGCATTACCCAAACCTGAACCCCTCTACTTTAAACCTCCCTCGGTGCTTTCATGTGGTAGTTGCCTTGTATAGGAGGACCCCAACGAAAACCTCAAAATGCTATAACCCTTCTTGTAGGGACCCCCAAATTTTGGGAAACCCTCATGTAGAGTCGTATTGGGGGGGTTCATTCCATTTCCATCTTCGCAGGATGCTGCTTGGGCAGTGGCCGGTGCTGTTAGTCCTTGGTGTGGTCCTCGCCGACCAACTCTCTCGAAGGCTTCGGGTCTAGGGCTATAGTGGTTCCTGCAGCACCCAAACACCCAGAATCTGAGTTGCTGTTAAGGAACCTAAGTTAAGCTACCATAATATGGGTAGATAGTAAATGACCAGGTTTCCTCATGTAGTAAGTCAATTTAAGTTTCTTAACAACAACCCAGCAACAAGAACCCTTAGCGCCATAAAATCATTACTAGTACCCGCGATGCTATTATTTTCAAATTACTCTCATCATTATAAATATGAGGAATACTATAAGTCTTGTCATCCAAACCAATAATGGGTATGTAGGCCAAGTGGAAAGTTGCTGACGCCCGTAAATGCGGGCCTAGTGCCCTTAAATCGGGGTAGATGGTCCCTATGTAGAATTTTGGGTTACTTAGGCCTCAAGAGAGAATAGTTGGAGAGTCCAGGTATGTAGTGATTTGTAAGTGTTGATGGCTTAATTAGAGGGCTTAGAAGTTCTGGGAACTGTGGGCCGCATGGCCTCAAGTATTGTTAGCCCTTGACCACAGTCCTGAATCATTTCCAGGCTAGCCAGTCAAACGAGTGGCCATGATGCCAACCGGGACAAGCACTTCGTGCGCACCTCGCCGTTACCTATGGAGTTCTAGTGCGTGCAGTTGGCGGATTCAGAGTTGAGGATCTATGGTTTTCTGTCGTAATTAGCTTGCTGAACATCCACAGGAACCCATTGTCAAGCTAGAAGATGTGGCAGAACAAAAATGAGAACCCTCCCCACGCTTTAAAGGAGTCCAGGAAGGAGAGTTCTGGAAACAAGCTTAAATCAATCCTACTGTTCAAGCTTAGAGCCCCGCATGGCATTAGTATGCTATCATACTTCCATACTTCCCCCCAGGGTAGAAGTACTTAACATCATGCCGGATCTTTGTTATTCAAAGTAGGTTCAACCCTTCTTGCAACAGCTCTTGGACCTTAAGCAGCTGACAGTTATCATGTCCAAAGTATGGACCCACAGCCTTAAACCCCAAAGCCCTGAAGCACTTGGACTAACCCATCCTCAGTTCGCCTGTAGTTGATATTGTTATCATTATTACTATTACTAGTAACACTGCCATTGGTATTACTATTCCTATTACTACTGTTATTACTATCACTATTATTACTATTTATATCACTACTATTACTATCATTATTCTTATTCTTACTGCTGGGGTCACAGCCATACAAGCACCAAGGCTGGCAGGACTGCCTCACGAAAACAAAACACAGGTTTCTGCTTGCTATGGCTGCATATTGCTGCCCTATCCCGGGGCCTGCCAGCCAAAGTTGGTAACCATGCCTCAAATCTCAAGTGTAAAATAGGAATAGTACTAAGAGTAATAATAATAACCGTAAAAAATAGTAGTAATAGTAGTAGTCATAATACTGTGGAGCATACCTGATATACTGTTGAAGTGGGAGGTACTCGGCCAAGGGGTGACGTTTTGGCTTCACATGTGCTGTGTTAAAAGAGATCGCTCCTCCCCAGCAGCTCTTGGAGAGAGACGTCCATGCTCAAAGCCCTGAACCCTAAACCTTCTAGTACACATTATCAGGGCCCGAAGCTCTAGGGGAGTCCTGGCTGTAAAAACAATTGACTGGTGAAGTGTGAGTGGGAGCGACGTAGGGCCGGTCTCGCATCCTCTTCCTCGTGATCGCTGTTCAGGGGATACATTGGGATGTAGGTTTTAGGGTTTGGGGTGTAGGGTAACCGTCTAGGGTTTAGGTCATATGGGGTTCTACCGAAACAGTTCTACCGGCGATCATTATATGGCTTGGCATAAATCCCTGATCCTTGGCTAGAAATCAGAATCCCATATGTGCCAGCAACTGTCAAAATTCGCCCCAGCCGGGGGGGGGGGCGTTCGGTGGACAAGGATGCGCTGTATGTAGTGTATGTTTAGGTCGGATATAGGCTTTATTTCGGCCAGAGAGTTCATGGCTTCTGCCTCTATGGTGAAACTGCAGAGGAGATCGTATGTACTTGCGAAGTCAGCAATCAAACCCTGAATTTAAAGGAGGGTGATGAAGCCCTGAATCCCTGCTGTTGGGAAAGCTCCAGGCAAGTCCTTCCACGCTCTGGCGATTGTCCTTTTCGCGCCTCCCCTGTTTGAAGGCTGTTAGGGCTTGGGGGGTTCAGGGTCTATGACGGTCAGGGTAACTGGAGCCCCAGCATCCAATTTTTACGGGTTAGGTTTCATTTTTTGGCGTAGAGTACCTGCGTTCTCTGTGCGGGTTTGGAGGGTGGAGGTTCATGTGCAGGCTCGACCATTTACCTCCTTGATCCCTCTGTGATCCCTAGCCTAACCTGGACCTCCGACTCCCATGCCAAGAGCCCAAAGGCATAGCTTAGGTGGACACTTCACCCTGCAATAGGTGTATAATTGGAGTATAAGAGGACGATAGTATGAGGGGGTCCACCTAAGATATGGCTATAGTTTATCGTACTATCCCCAAAAGCCTATGCCAAATTTTGGGGCCCTAAACCCTAAACCCTCTCGTACTATCCCCAAAAGCTTATTCCTGGAGTTATGTGATGTATTATGACTACCCTTAACCCAAGCCCTAAACCCTAAACCATGAGCCCTATACCCTAAATCTAAGCCCTTCCTGGGCTGGGGGCGCAGAGGCTTGGCGCCCTTTCTGTCTCTGTCGCTTCTCGTTGCGTCGCTGCTCTTCCTGCTGCTGGAGATTTAGGGTTTAGGGTTTAGGATTCAAGGGTTTAGGGCTTAGGGCTAAACCTTATAGACCCTAAACGCAGTAAGGGCTGATACGACAGTGTGTCATAGAAGTCTATACCTGGATGCATAGGCTTCGGGCTTTGGGAAAGCTGGGTTGGCTTTTCCTGTTGCTAACCTACATGAACTACAATCTAAACTCCTCAAACGGGGTTCTATAGGGGATCAGATAGTGGACTACTAGAGGGATATTCAGGGGGATGCTAGGAGTGTGGACGATGGCTCAAATATTGCGGAGTTCACAAAATTAGGGTCCCATTTTGGTACCCCTAAATGCCAGGTGTCGTGAAATAATCTATGTCCCTAGATAGCCCCTATATAATCCCATATGACCCTATATTCCACAAGTAGTTTCCAAGTCATGATCCTTTGTCTATTCCATCTGATTCTCCACTTGGGGCGTTGAAGTTAACAAAAACTTTACCTAAACCCCGAACCCTAAACCCTAGACTCTAGCCCCCACCTACCCCCCCGTATGGGCACCTACCCTAACCGCCCAAACATGGCAGCCTGCAGCGGCCTAAATTCTGAAGCCCCGAAAGCCCGTAAACTCTAAACCCCAAACCGTAAACCCTACATAGTCGGTTTATTTTCCATTATCGCAATAATCCCCAAACCCCACCAGGAATCGAGCCCCAAATCCCAGACCTAGCGGGAAAGACAAGAAGGGATCCCCATACAACCCCCAAACCCCCAAATGGTATAGTAGTTTCAATATCACTTCTATGTCTTCATTCTGCCCCCCAAAAGGCTTGCGCATCCTTATATAATGACCTTCCAAGTAAACCCTAAACCCTAAACCCATCTAAACCATTGTGGCCCAACCATCTTGCATCTTGCATCTTGCATCTCGCTCATCCGGCAGGAGGGCTGCCGAGTTTACCGGACACCGGTTTTGAGTCCGCTGCTCAATGGTTGCTTGGCAATTGCTCAAGCAGGGGTCAGAAAACTGGGGTAGTTTCCATTGATAGGGGACCCCAATATAGAGACCAAACATATTATAGTCCGTATATAGGTCCCCCCAAAAAGGCACGTCGAATTTTGGGCAACCTCACTTGTCTTGGTTGAATTTGAGCGTTTATTAATTGGCCTATCCTAGCGCTACCCTGTACAGAAATAGCCATTTTGGGGGCCCAAATCCGAGAAACGCAGACAGTCGTTTATCTGGAGTAGCTTCGAAGGTTCAGCGAGTTCTTCGGCGTGGGCGCAAATCGGCTTTTCGTTGTTCGCAGAACACATATGTTGTGTTTCATCTTGAATAGCCTGTCTTCCTGCAGCAGCCTCTTCTCACGTGGGTGCCAACCATTAGTTCGAGATTCGCCCTAGATGACCTCCCTGCATCCAGCTGAGGTTACGTTGCCCAGCGCTCCAGCGTTGCAATTGGAGAGAGCTTTAGTTCTCCATGCCCCTCCCCCATGATAGAATGCACGATGGGCAAATAGTCCCAATGTAGTACGTCATTTTCCTTACTTTAACCTAAACTTAGACCCTCCCAACTGCCCTCTATTCAGTCCTACAAACCTGTTTTAGGGACCACATTGCCCCGATATTGAGTGTACCAAGAGCGTCCCGGAAGAGAAGGGAACCTGCCCCAAGCCCTAAACTCTAAATCTTGTATTCCCCCTTGAGTAGATGGGGTATATGGGGATCTTTTCATAATATACCCAAAGCCATATTATTAACGGGGACTATAGACCTTAAATCCTGAACCCTAAGCCCGAAGAAATGGGGAATGTTCGTGGTACTTGCTTTCATGGTGAGCCGGAAGAGTTGCCATCTTTATGAGGCTGGGCGCACAGACCTCCTCCCAGTTTTGTTTATAGTGCAGTATTTGTGATTTAGGGTTTAGGGTTTCGGATTTTAGGTTTAGGGTTTCGGGGTTTAGGCTTCAGACTTTATGGGTTTATGATTTCCCTTGCTGAGGGTTCGACTGGCTTGCTGCTTTTGTTTATTGGTAGATTTTCCTAGTTCGTTTGTGCTCTTGCTGTGTATGGCTTTGTCCCTTCGACAGTTAACTCGAAAAGGCTTTCCAAATTACTTGCCAGAGAAGCAATTGAGATTTCCCAAGAGCATGTTGTCCTTAAATGTATTTCGCAAACTTACAGGGAGAATCAGACGCCTTGGGTCATAGGCCCTCAGCTTGCGAAGTTATAATTACAGGAGTGGATACCCAAATTTTGTAAGAGGTTTATGCGGAGAGGAAGCACCCTTGAAAGCCTTTACGTTATTGCGGTCCGCAAGCATTGGCAAACCCTATCGTATTTTACCAGGTAGTATACCGAAGCGGGAACATTTAATCTTACCGTGGTGGGGATCTCACGTGCCCTAAAGTCTGAGACTTACTTTGTAGTTCATGGGTAGTTATGTATATCTGGTTCTGACTTCCCCAAAATGATATGATGTGTAGTTCTAAGTCCTCAGTGCAGTTATCCTACTCATACGGTGAGCCCAAATTGTTATTTACTACCCTGACTGCTGCTCAGTAACAGGTGGAAAATATTTATAATATTATATAGAACCCTTAATCTGACTGTCCAGTATATTCAGTTTATGGGTAAGAGCAAGGCCCTAAAACCTAACCCTAAACCTTAATCCCTAAGCCCTAATCGCTAATCCCTAAACCCTAATCCCTGAACCCCCCAACCTCACCCTTGCCTCGAAGGTATCTGGATAAGCGCGAAGACATCTCCCGCGGAGATGTGGCTTCCTGGGACAATTGGGGGTTTCCCAGAAGTAGGGTTGCCTTGAAAAGGGTGTCCCTAAACCCTGAAACCCCTAAACCCTAAGCCCTATAAACCCTAAACCCTACAACCCTAAGCCCTATAAACCTTAAACCCTACACCCTAAGCCCTATAAACCCCAAACCCTATAATTCGACCCTGGTCACAACCTGCCAAGCTGGCACCAAACCAGGATGATCTGACCTGCCATGATGAAGTCGCGCGCCCAAGACCCTCAGACCCAGAAGCATCCCCTGAGCCCAAAGGGTTTAGGTTTTAGGGATTTTGGGGTTTAGGGCTTAGGATTTAGGGCCTAGGGTGAAGGGTTTAGGGCTTAGGGGTTTAGGGGTTTAGGGTTTCCAAGACTTGGGGTCCAGTCTTGGAGGTCCATCTGTTTACGGAAACTATAATAAATCATAAGGTACCCCCCGCCATCTTGGGCAAGGTTCTCACCCACCTTTACCTTCTTCTCGGATGTTCTCTGCCCATCTGGCTGGAAGGATCTCTGGAACCTCGGAAACATCTGGATGGTAGGTCATGTTTGGGATACTTCGGAGTTCGGTCTCACTGCATTTTGGATACACGGGCTAAGATGTATTCAGCCGCGCTTTTGGATGCCTGAGACTGAGACTTGGTAGTTTCGAAGGGGCCCGTCTCTTATTAGGGGATATCAGGTGTCTCTGAGAAACCCTAGAGTTTGGGGTTCTAAGCTGTGGCTGAGGGCTTAGGGTTTGGGGCAGAGAGAAAAACAAATAAGGAAGATATGGGTAGCCCCAGCTCCTTCTCTGTAGTCTCTTTAGCGATAATCTTTAGTTTGAATTTAATAAAGTATGACCCTAAGGAATTATTAAACACATATTTCTATTATAGGTCTATGGAGACTACAGTACAATAAGGATCTTGTTAGCGAAGCCTGGGCCAGTCATAGGGCCTATTTCTCCACAATGCTGGGTGCTGGGTCCCTCAAATGCACGCATCGTAAACCTAGGGTTTGGGGCTTGGGGTCTAGGGCCTACCCATTGGATCCAAGTACCTAGATAGTATGTAGAGAGGGCCCAAAGTTCCTATATAGGAACCCATGTGGGCCCAAATTATCTACTCTACTCCTTGAGTACTTGGACCCTTAGGGCCAAGCTGTGAGATCCTATGGTGTCGGCCCACGAAGTGAATCCCTGCCAGGGTCTCCGGACAACATTCGCAACGCCTGCAATTTCAAATGTTATGCCCTAAGCCCTAAGTGTCCAAGTACCCAAGTATTGGGGCTTTGGGTGCCCTAAAGCCTTACTATTTGAGAACCCGGTGGACCCTAAGGGATGTAGAATCCATGTCTAACACCTGCCACGCCCTACCATAAGGTCATAACAGCAGCTCGAAACTCCTTGAACACCTTGAAGAGCACGTGTACTTATACAAAAACGTAAATCTATGCTATAATCCAAACTCCTGACAGGGTTGTATAGGGGACTAGTTTTGGGCTTGTTGAGGTGGATACTGGGAGTTTAGACAATGGCTCATACATGCATTTTATTCCAGTCTACGGATCGTCCATCGAGGTCGACGACCCCCAGGTCTCTGATGCAGCAAAAGCGCTGCGGCAGTGGGCGGGGCTTTTGCTGATTGGGGCGACTTGCTCTGCAGCAAGAACGGAAACATTGTAGAAGCCTGAATAATTCCAAGCACTATTGCCTTCACTCTGCTAGACCCTACCGCGAAAGCCAACTTGCACTATTCATGCTACTATGCAACAGCATGTAACTAGGCCCAGCTTAAAAGCAAGACCATTCTGTCTATTTTCAAGTTAGTCTAGGAGTAGGTGTTGCAGATTGAAGCTTCCGGCTAATATTTTTTCAGCGTTGATTGAACAGGGAAGTACGTAGTCAGAAATCTAAGCGCCGCTTAACCCCACAACCCTAAACGGTCTATGGTTTCAACACCTACGGCCTGGCTGCGGGACCGTGTGCCAGGAGGGTCCTGGAAGTTACCCAGCCATTGCTGCTTGCCCTTCAGCGAAAGTCTTTCATCCGCCTGGAATATGTCCACCGTTACAGATTTAAATGCGAGGATTTTGGTAACCCAACCTCCCAGAATGAGGACCCTATGATGATAATCACATGATAGCTACAGGCTTTTAGTTCCAGGCTTGCGATTTCGGAAACACCTCTATCCCCCAGGCCCCTCTGTCAACCCTAAACCGTAAACCCTAGTAACTATCTTCCCCCTTGAGTACAGATAATCTGGGGCATATGGGGATCTTCTGATAATATACCCAAACCCATTGATGTTCTATCTACTTAAGGGGGACCCTAAATCCTAAGCCCTAAACCCCAAACCCTATATACATATGGGGATCTGCTTGTAATATACCTAGACCCTGAACCTTAAACCCTAAACCCTAAACCCTAAACCCTAGATCCTATACCCTAAACCCTAAACCCTGGTAATTAGGGTGACAGTAGCAGGTCGGCGATTCGTGCGCTGCCATCTTCGGGATCCTGTACGGCAGGCTTTTACCCACGGGGTCCGCTGTCAGGGGGTTTAGGGTTTATCTGGAACCCCAATTAGCCCCCCCAGTTATAGCAAGTACCCCCTAGTGAATACGTATAACCCACAAAGATGTAGGTAATTGGGGCTGCAGGTAGGGATGTCTGGTTTAGAGCTCAGGCTTCGTATGTTTTGGGAGGGCAGGGGCTACTCGAGATGGCTGCAAGGGGAATTGTTACTTTAGTTAGGAACCACGTCGTTGCTGTCTCTGGTGGTATATGGGCAGCCCACTTAAAGCAAATGCGCCTTTGCGTTAGTCGGGATGGTGATCTTCGTGAGTACGTGCTCTGTAAGTCTCATTAGTGTATACAAAGCCACCTAATACAATTAAAGGACACATCATGGAGAGTGGAGAGTTGCAAGTTCTTGACAACTCTGTTTGAAGACAAGTGGATGGGATGCCATACCAGGGTTTAATTTAGCCTTACCCCTTCTTGCAGGGTAGTCCTGTACACCGGAGCCGAACTCTACAGAGCCAAAGCTTCTTCTCCGGTGCGTTGCCCAAAGAAACCTGAACGAGTTGCACTGTTTAGCCGTTGTGCAACTAGACCCACTCTAGGGCTATTCTAAGCTAAGCATTTTGGCCTTTATCCCCTACTTGAAGGCTTATGGGATTTACTAACTACTTACAGTTGGGCTTTAGTACTGTACTTAATTTCCTTGCTGGACTTTTTGATGTAGCTTATACCAGTGAAAGGTGGGCTTACAAGCCCAGTTCTAAGTAGTTACTGGTCATGAACCTTCAAGTAGTACTTGCCATGCTGCAGAGGCACCATTGGCCCTACTCTCACCGAACACTGGAGGGCTCGGCGGCTTTTGTAGTCAGCGTGCTTGTTGCATCGGGGCGCCTCGTCAGAACCCTACAAGGTTCCACGCGCCCAATACTTGGGTACCTGGGATTTTGGAGTTAGTAATTGTAGTACAGATGTCGCGTCAGCATAGGACTGCTGCGCGCTTGGACCCTTACCTGGGGTAAGATGGTTGGGGATCTGTCATTTGCTGCCTCTTGGGGCAAGGGTTTTTACATAGGTATTTGGCAAACAGGGAGCAACTGAGAGTTGCTGCAATAAAGAGCCCAGTGTCCAAACCTGAACCCTTCACCCGGAACCCATAGTTAAAGCCCTGTGCCACTCAACCCACAACCTGTGTGATTTGTGCAGCAAAATTCAATTTTGAATGACAGAACCCCATTTTGAATTAGAGCTACATCCCGGACCCTAAGAAGCCCGCAGTTTTCGGGAATTCCAGTAGAAATCCAAGAACAAAAGGCTTCCGTAGGGTCCAGGGAAGGTGCAATTGTTTTTGGCTCCCGCATCTTGATTCAGAAGCTCGCATGTGATATCTTAACCCCTTAAACCCTTAACCGTTAGCCCGTAAACCTTAATTTAATCGCTCAATCCCTGAAGCTGAATCCTTAAACCCCAGTTCCACATCTCTAAACCTTGAACCCCAAACCCTTCACCCTAAACCCCCAAAACCCTTTGAAACCGGCTGACCAAACCGTACACCGTCAATCCAGACCCTCACATCTAAGTCATGCGGGCCACCCTGGGCCCACACAAATGTTTAGGGCTTGGGGCTTGGGGTTTAGGGTTTAGTGATTGTTGAGGTTGTTTGGGGTTTAGGGCTTAGGTATTCTTAGGGTTGTTTTGGGCTCAGAGTTTGGGGATTATTGGGGTTGTTTGGCGTTTATGGACCCAGGCGCGTACGTGCAAGCCTGCTGCAAAAGGGTTTAGGGCTCAGGGATTATTGGGGACTTCTCGGGCTTGTTAAGGCTGGTTAGGGGTTGATTATTCGTAATTGTTTGGCTTTTTGAGTAGGGCGGGGCGCATTGAGCCCGGCGACTATTCGCCAAATTTTAGCCCCGAAGATCTAAACCCCAAAACATAAACCCTATACTCCAAAACCCCCCAAACCTTGAACCCTGAAGAAAAGCTGAGACCTTAGGATCCGCATATCACACTGTGACCCTCAGGTCCAAGTACCCAAATAATTGGGATTAGGTCCCAAATGCCAAAATGAGTGGCATTTGGGCTCTGCAGCTCCAATATTTGAGTACTTGGACCCGCAGGGACAGGCTGCATGACCCCCAACCTCAACCCCTAAGGGTCCAAGGGCCCAAATAATAGGGTTTTACTGCGCAAATACTAATATGTTACTGGTATTAGGGCCCGAAAGCCCTATTATTTGGGTCCTTGGACCTTTATGGCAGTATCAACCCTACCAGATTTACCTCTGGTGAGCAGGGAATGAAGAAGTGGATCCTTGTAGTAGCCTCCACTCCCCCATAGATCCCTGCATAATCATAATCCTAAGCCCTGAACCCTCAACCCCAAACCTAAGAAACCTTTCAAGCCCCAAACCCCCAAACCCTACATAATCCCTAACTTCACCCAACCAGGATCTTCCTGGCCATGTCGGGGCTCAACGTCGCTTCGTGCCTGGCAGTGCTGCCAGCGCTGTTCGCGGCCGCACAGATGCAAGTTTGAGGGGGGCGGTTAGGGTTAGGGTCTAGGGTTAGGGTCTAGGGTTTAGGGTTTAGGGTCTACGGTTTAGGGTTGGAACCTTGGGGCTCCAAGTGTTTATACCCGGGCCCTCACCATAAGGGTCCAGTATACATTTTTCTTTGAGCTGACACTACTTATGCCTTGCAATATACAGTAATTTTATGGGTTGGACCCTTTAAAAGGGCCAAAGTATGGAGAATAGCTAAGAGATTTCCGGGCCATTTTCAAACCTGCTTTTGAGGTCCAGGTAGGGTGTAGTTATAGGGCTCGTGGAACTGAGGGATTTGTTGTTTAGGCTTCAGGGCTTTGGGTGTAGAAAGCAGGGTAAAATGCTTGGGTTGTTGGGGATCATGGTAGTCAGGGCTCGCCCTGAGCCCAATATCCTGTTCAAGTGCAGGGTTTAAGGTTTAGGCCTTAGGGTTAGGTTTTAGGGTTTGGGGATATCCTTAGCGTTACTTGCAAGCCCAAAAACTTGGGCAACAGCAGGGATTCGTTCTAGTGTCGTATGTCTTTTCTTGCGAGCCGTAAAGAGGATCTCTTTTAATCTAGGAAAATGGAGACTGAGCCGTGGTGTTCTTCATGTGTGCAGCCGCACTTATTCACGTAAGAGAGTAGGAGGCTGCCCAGGCTCCTTGGTATTTTTGCATCTTGGTTCAGCGTTCCTCTGGGAACGAGATAGGCGCCACGGATTGAATGAGACAGGACACAGTTTCTTTTGCAATAAGAGCTCAGTACATGTTCCAACATGGTGAACGAGATCAGGTAATTTTGTCAAGGTACCATACAAGATTAAATCTAAGGCGAACGAGAAGAGGGGCCGTGGATTAAACATGCCGCATGAGGTCCAAGTATTATATACATGAAGGCGCTCATGTAGGCATCTGCAGGCGTAGGCGTAGACCTATAAGATATGTATATTAGGCTGGCCTCCAACAGTTTATAGACAGTTCTGAACCATCAAGTACAGACGCTACGCTTCACATCCTGAGACAAGAGACCCCAAATCCAGGAAGCCCTAACCTCAAGGCATCCTAAACCCAAGAAAGCCGGGAAAACCTTATCCCCTCAACCACAGACCGTAGAAACCCTTAGCCCTAGAAGCCCTAAACCCAAGAAACCCTTAACCCCTAAACCGTTACCCGAACCCCCAGAAACCCTAAGCCCTCAAACCCAGAAACCTTAGAAACCCTTAAGCCCGAAACCCGAAACCCCAGAAACCTTAGCCCAAAACCCAAGAAGCCCCAGAAACCATTAAGCCCTAAACCCCGTAACTCTCCAGAAGCCCAAGAAATCCTAAACTGTGCGGCTGGGAACTGGGGGTATCTTGAGGCCACCTGCTTCAGCGCGCTGCTGGAGGTTTACACTGAGAGCCACTTGAATAACATGTGGTTGATACGAAGCAAAGGTTTAGTTTAGGTATATAGGGATCTGAGGCTTGGGAATCATAGGGCTTAAGGAAATTCTTTCAAGTATAGAAGATCACACGGAAGAAAGTATGAGCCTATAGTTTAAACTCCTCCAGGGGGTTCATATAGGGGATTATATGGCGGAGTCTTATAGGGGTTATCACGGGGGATACTAGGGATTTAGAATAGCTCATATGTAGCAGCTATTTTCGGATATTTGCCGCCGCCCCTCGCAAAGCTTTGCAACACCAACCGTTCGCTTCCGTTGGGTGGTAGATGAAGCTGGGGCTTACAAGGTTGATGCAAGGGATTTAGGGTTCAGGGTTCAAGTAGGGTTGAGGGTTTAGAGTTTAGGATTTCATTAGGGTTTCGGGTTTAGGGTTTAAGTAAGATTTGGGAATGACGCCCACGTCTTATACCTCCGGACTTATGTGTTCTTTGCGTTGCTAAGGTCATGCAGGAGTTTTGCATCAAAAGTATGAGGTGTTGACAGCCAGAGGGTCCAAGCAGTCAAAATTAGGTACATGTTTTTTTTGTAGTGAGCTGTTTCCGTCCTGTATTTGCTTCACTACTGAGCGCCGTAATCCTCAGGAGCTGGATCACTCGCGCTTCTGCATTTGTTCAGCTTGCAGAAGCCTTATGCCCAAAATTGCAGAACCCTCAATCACGAGCCGCATCAAGCGTGAACCCCGAAACTGGGTTGCTGTCAAGCAGGGAACTGGTTTGAATTACCGTAATATGGGTACATAGTAAATATTACAGGTTTTATGCTATAGTGACTTAATTAAAGCTCCTTAAAATAAAGCCCACGAATCCGTAAATCCTTAAACCTAAGACCCTAAAACCCCTAAATCCCTAAACCTAAAACCCCTATTCACAGCAGCCCAGACAAAACCTAAACCCTACACCCTTAACCCCTAGAACCAGGCTTCGACAACCTGATCTTGCCGCTCTTCTTCTGCCCTTTGCTGAAGTCCCTGCAAGCGCGATTCTAGAGCCACGCAAAATGATGCCCTTTGGGATTTATTACAGGGTTGAGGGCCATAGGGGTTTTTATAGCTCTTATGTAGGGTTTATATAGGGATAATGGAAATCAACATGGAAAGTACTATTTAGGGTTTAGGGTTCATAGGGTTGCCCCTATCATCATATATTCCCTTCTTCCCTACTTACCCTCAACCCTTAAACCTGGGAATCCAGAGGTCCGGATAAGGTTTGAGTCGTAGGTTCGAGGTCAAGAGCCATAGGGTGCGTCATGCCTGCTGAGGGGGTTTAGGGTTTAGGGGTTTAGGGTTTAGGGTTTAGGGTTTGGGGGGTTTAGGGTTTAGGGTTTGGGGGGTTTAGGGTTTGGGTTTGGGGGGTTTAGGGTTTAGGGTTTAGGGGATTGTTCTTCATGAGAGGCTTTGATAACCGCAACCCCGACATTAGGACCTCATAGCTGCCATGGCTAGCTATGACGGGCATATGACTATAAGAGGCCCCTAACTTTGGGGGCCGTACCAGAATTATAAGTATTGTTGTTTTTTTTGAATATTACTTTTGCCAATGTTATTACGGTTGTTGCCATGACTTTAACGATTATGCTGTATTCGTATTATCGTTCTTCTTGTAGCATGTTGGGGTCTAGTCCCGACAGGCAACCATTGCGGGCGTATTGAAGGCTGAACGTATGGAGTTTTATTGTTTCTGAGATGGGGCCTGCGCCTGAGTAGGCGTTTGGCTGCAAGCCAGTTAGCATGTTGCTTGCCGTCTGGGCAGGTTCCTGGTGGTAAGTTGGCAGTTTAGAGCTCTGAAAAATGGATTTTCCCAACCCCGCCCCCCCTAAACCCTAAACCCTAAAAGAGGCGTTGCCAAAAAAACAGACTCAGCACGAATCAGATGGCTGAACTCCGGGGCTCTCTGACTTGCTAGGAGCATGGGTCCGCACGGCTTGCAGCCTAGGATTCATAGGGCTTGGGGTGTAGGATCTGGGGTTTAGCGAAATTGTTTTGCGGACCACATCATGTAGAAGGTAGTCTCATCGCTTGGCTTCATCTGGGTTGCTGTAAAGGAACTTGAATAGAATTCCCATAATGGGTATATGTAGTAATTACTATGGCTTCCCCAATGTAGGAATAACTAAACCCTACACCCTGAACCGCAATATGGTATACTAAAATTCCTTAACGGCAACCCAGTCATGGTAGATTTAGCAGACATGCGAAGTTGGCTAGGTTTCTGCTTTCGGCAAGGGTTTTGAGGGTTTTACGGTTGAGGGTAAAATCTTCCTTTCGAACCCTCTGCTTGCCGATAGATTCGAAGTATGCCAGGGAGGGGAACAAGATGTCCCCGACATATTTAGGGTTTAGGGTTCGGACAGGATGTAACAGATGGCCAGACGTCCCTAACCATCCGTCCAACATAGTTCTACATGCTTTTACATACTCTGGGGGTCCAGGGATCAGCGAATATTCCCAAGCAGCAGTATATATTGAGAGCATATTTGGTGCAAAGCACACGTTGGGGAAGGGATTGGGGCAGGAGGCGCGATATCAAGGACTCAAGTGTACAGCTGACCTTTGTTTCCTTGCGGCGCTGCGACCTCCGAGTATCTAAACCCTAACCCATCAATGGGAGTTTCCCAAAATCTGTTTTTTTGGGGGTCCCGATAGTCAAGCTCACAGCTTTTGGCATCTTTACAGAATCCAAAATTCTTGACAGCTCAGAACCAAATGTATCGATGCTTAATATTCCCTCTAGTATACAATATTAGGTACCATAGTATCCCCAAATGAAATACTACTCAAATAACCCCTATANNNNTCCATGTGATTCTCCATTATTAGGGCTCACATTATGGGGGAGTAGAGAGGATTATGAGGGGAAGGGATGACGTGTTGCTGATCTCTTTTGGGATGAGTTATACACCCTAACCTGGGTTGCTGTTA
>CAJNIZ010004268.1:0-21839 GCA_905231905.1 Symbiodinium pilosum
GGGGGGGGGGGGGAAGTGCCCCTAACCAAGTTAGAGAAAAGCTCTCCTACACCCTAAACCCTAAACCTCAATCCTAGGGTTTAGGGTCTAGGGTTTGGGGTTTAGGGTTTAGGGTTCCTTTCCCGTGGCTGTAGGGCTTGACGACTAGGCTTCAGGGCTATCAAGTCAGTTCTAGACGGGAATTTTCGTAGCCTCCATACATTGGGCGGTCTACATACCACGCTTTCAAAAGTTGCTTCATGCAGTGAACGCCGAATGTTGCTGGGTCGGTACTTAGTATGATACGTGTCCCCATATTTCGATTCCCATTTTCATGCGGGAATCCCCTAACCCTAATCCCTGAATCCGGGGGTACCGAAACCCTAAACCCTAANNAGTTTCCACTTTCTTTTCTATTATCCCCATATAACCCCTATATATCCATTATATAAGTAGGGGAACCCATCAAAAAGGTATTGCCCAGGGCAGCTGCCTCCTTTATGCCAGTCGCACTGGCGGCAGCACCGTGTCCGAAGCTACTGTAGGGTTTGTAATGCTTTTTGAGCTGATGGAATATGGCTTTGGGTATATTATAATAAGATCCCCATATACCCCATATTCTATCTACTTAAGGGGGGCTATAAGGCTTAAGTGTAGGGTTTAGGGTGTATGTATGGTTGAGGACTTAGGGTTGGGGTTGAGGGTTTCGGTCTGGGGTGTGGCATGGATTTGGGTTTCGGGGATATGTAGGGCCTAAAGAGTGCAGGGATGAGGACAAACATGGAGAATCAAAAGGAAAAGAACAGGGAGAATGACATGGAAACTGGTCTCATATTGGGGTGGATAGGGGTTGTAATGTAGGCAAGCTTGCGTGCGTACGAATTACGGATGGTATCCCATTACATTTCTTCATAACTGTGGTATGATTTACTGCGGGGACTTATTCTAGTTATCTAGGTTTGTATATTCTGGTTTTAGGCTTTTGTGATGTAGGGTCAGGTGCCACTGTTCAGGATTCACGCCTAGGGCCAACGAGTAGGTTCATTTTTTGTGTTTCTGGGCGTAGGCTTATGAGCTTAGGATTCAGGCGGCCACAAACCAAAAAGTCAAGTTTTCAGAGTGTTCTGTATTTCAGGACGGCCGAAGGAATACTGCCCTTGTCGCACGGATCTCAACAGACGCTCGTCACCCGAACCCCCGTAAATAACTGCTTGAACAGAGGATTCTATCTTCTCAGATTCCCTATGTCTCGCTGAGGTCCCAGGCCCGGAGCCCCAACTCCCTGAAACTTTGTTGGGGCTATGCTCCCCACCGCGTGGCTGAAGAAGACTGTTTGAAGCTTCTTGCGGAGCTTGCGAATCATGTCTCCTTTCTTTTTTTATACGCACACTTTTTCTTATCAATGGAGTCATCAGCACATAAGTACAGGTTCCCACTTTGCCCCTCACTGTTTTCATGTAGATCCTTGGCCTCCTGGGCTTCCAAATAAGACAGTAGAATTCCCTGTGAAGCAGTCCTTTTAGGGGCCTGTCCTGTCTGGGAGGTCACAAGCGCTTTGCTGTGTATTTACTTGTAGGCGTCCAAGCTGCTCGGGTCCGCATTGAGGCATAGCACATGTCATTTTACCAGGCTTCTTTCGTGCTTGGGTAGTTGTTGATAACGGAAATATGAAAAATATTACCAAAAGCAAGGCTACCAGTGATCAGAATAATGATAGTAACGCTGGTTAAACTTCAACCATGTTGTTGTTTGTGCAGGTTCTCTCGGACCCTAGATTATTCTGAAGTTCCGTGGCCATGCCTGGGACTTGCTCCAGGACTAGCAGCATGTTCGAGAACCCGGCTCCAGACATTGCTTTCCAAACGTTGGGTGCAGGCGTTGATTGGTGTTTGGCAGAAGCCATGCGCAAGGATCTTCGCAGAGCTATCCCCAGCGACGAAGATGGCTTGTCAGCTGGACAAAGGTGCCAACCTGAAAGGAGTGGCTGCAAGCATGGCTGCCAGACCATGACGTGAGGACATCGAGAACTGAGTAATTTGACCTCCCAAATTCGCGCATAGGGCATCCTTCAACCCTAAATCCTATACTGCCCTTTATCAGCCTTGTGCCGATAATTCTCAAGCTCAGACCATGTGCTTTCATCTGGCAAGCCCAAACTGGGTCTCAACATCTTCCCTGGACATACTTGTTCGGGTCCCCGTGCATCCCTAGCCGTCGTCATCTGTACATATTGTATCCGTGTGGTCCCAGCAGGTCCCCCGCACTTTGAGAAACCTTGATCCTAAAGGCCCTAAAGCCCAAGCTTTCAACAGTTTAGCCCTGAACCCTGAATCACCAAGGTTGACATTCCGAACTAAACTTATATGGGTTTCACTCCAGTTGTAGGTAGCTGCTGAGTCCCGTGAACTTCAAGTACACCCAAAACTCTACATCCTTAAGGCCCTAAACCCCAGCGCTGAACGCCAAAGCGAAGCTTCAGGCAGCGGACGAGCGCAGGCCCAGGCGCCTGGGCCATGTTGGAAGCCTCTGCCAAAGGTTTAGGGTCTAGGAGTATAGGGTTTTCCGAATACAGTAAGTCTCAACACTCTGGTCATATAGGGATAACCGAAGGGAAGAAAAGGAAGCAACTATTTAGGATTTAAGTATCAGGCTTTAGAAGGATATTGCCCCAAGAATAACGGAGAATCAGATGAAAACTGTCTTTTTGTTGGGGTATGTTTGGGGAAGTTATCAATATCATGGTCCCAAGTTCATGACTCAAATGGACCTCGACATGATACAACTCACAAAATTCAAATTGAAAGAACCTAGGGTCTTGAGAACTACGTTTCTTTTTTCTGCAGTGTTTAGAGTGTAGGCCTTTGGGTTCATGGGCAGGTTTGGATTTTGGGGTTTAAGACTAGCAAGGGCTTAGCTTAGGCCTGGCCGCATACATGAACATACCGTTGAAGAGGGTAATAGGGTAGGGTTGATTGTTAATTCGTATGGGGGCAGTGTGGTGCCAAGGAGGAGGTACATGCTTGAAGTTTGGGTTAATGGTTTAGGGTCAGGAACATGGGACTCAGTGTTTCATCATTGAAGGTCCAAGCCCCGAGCCTCCAAGCGAAGCTTCATGTTTTCAAGCATCAAGGGCTTGGCCGACATGAGGTTCATGACAAGGTTCCGAGCGTAGGCAAGTTCATGTTTTATCTTCCCAGACCCCTGGCCAATAGTAGTATAGGGTACCCTATTGGGGATCCAACTCTTCAGATCCTGCCAACCGTCTGCACGTCTGCGTCATGAGCGTTGTCGAAAGGGTAACTCTTTCTTGTATGCCGCCTTGCCTATCGGGAATACCCTCGTTTTGGGGTATGTTGTGCGTTTCCTCTTTTTATAACATGAACGATTCTCATTCGCTTTGGGTTCGTCTTTGGTTGAAGGCCTTGCCGAATAAGAGTTCCTTGTCGTTCAGGGTAGGCTTTGCGCATTCGCTCACAGTTTTTACAGGCTTCTTGGGGTACCAGGGCTTACGCTTGGTGCATCCGCTCTCATTTTTTACAGGGTTCTAGGGGTACCAGGGCTTACATAGCTTACCTCTGGCTAGCAAGGAAGGAAGGAATGGATCGTATAGTAGCCCTTATATAAGCCCCAAAAGTAGTTACCACCTTTTCTCTCCCTTCACACCCTACTAGCCGGAGCTAAAAAAGGGGGGCTCTAGACGCAAGTCAAACGACTCATAAAGCAGGAGGGGTTAGCCACCTGAACGCCATCATTAGGTGGATAAACTATTGGACAATCAAAGACCTGTATCCTACGCTTCTACGGATAGCTCTAAGTGGCCTTCCAGTTGCTGTTCTACTACCATGAACCTCCCAGTCGACTTAAGGGGTGTAGGGGCCGCAAGCCCTAACGGATCCCTAGAGGCCCATGGATTCTTCAAGTCAAATTGATTTGGTGCTGAGCTTCAGGCGTTCCTAGAGCCCTTAGGCCGCAGCTTGTATATACCCTCTATATGTTCTAAAGTCTAAATTCCTTAAAGGGGTCTATATAGGGGATTATATAGGGGACTACTATAGGGGTTCTCAAGAAGAAAACTGGATACTAGGAGTTTAGACTATAGCTCATACATTTTCAGCTTAAAGCTGTAGTGAACCCAGATTTATATTGCTTAAACCCCGGGTTTAGGCTTTATGGTCTAGTGTTTAAGAATGTGCATGTAGGAGTCTCCGATGCGATGCTCTCCTTCAGCTAGACCACCCATATTAAGAAACAGCGCTCTTGCGTCAGTTTTGACTCATGCTCATTTTGTTAATCTAGGGCGCCAAAACCCTGAACCACTAAACCCTAGACCCAAAACACTAAACCCTAACACCCTAAACCCCCTACATTCTCCGGAGGTTGCCCTGGGTCAATGCGATGCAGGCGAAGCCCTCGCGACGGACCCTTCTTAACGGGTTCTTAGGGGTAGGGTTTAGGCTGTAGTTTTTAGGGTTTGAAGGTTTCGGTTTTTAGGGTTTAGGGTAGAGAGTTGGGGGTAGGGTCTGGGGGTTTGGCCTAACCAGGACTTCCAACACACCTTCACGAAGGAATGTACCTTACAGACTGTCCGAAGATTACGTCCTGATGTGCCTTGAGGTACATTCCTTACTTACAGTAAGGGGTGTTGTTCCCGGAACGTACAGGTTGATATAGGGACATACAGGGGTTTGGGTGCTAACGTTTGTGCTCGGGGGCCTAGGCTTTGGGGTGTCTTCGTTCCGGGTAGGAAGTAATGTTTCAATGTTTAAGGTTTCAGTTTTTCGTTCTTTTGTTGCAGGGTCTACTTGGCTCCAGGAGTTACATAGGCTTCACATCTGCACCAGAAACTGTAAGGTTGGAACTCTGAAGCGTTACAAGCATTCAAAAGCCTTGATGTTCAAAGGCAGTACATTTTGGCCAAATCAAGCAAATCAACCGAAAGGTTGTGGAATGGTTTGTCATGTAGACGCTGAACGCTGAAGTCTAAACCCTGTGAGGATGGATGATCTCTACCCGAACGGGCTGGGGTACTTAGAACCTACCTCTACATGAAGGTATGACCCAAGCTCAAGTTTGAAAAGTTCCCAAGAATGGTTGAAACTTCTAACTTCATCAGTGGATTAAAGTATCCCAAACCCTATAATCACGCTAAACCCGAAATCCTATACCCCTAAACCTCTGTATATACACGGCAAACCCTGAGTAACCTTAAGCCCGTCCAAGAACTCATGCGCATGTTAGTTTGCGAAGGCCAGTCGGCAAACTACGTCAGATAAAGATAGCCCCAAACCCTAAACGATACACGGGGAAGTTATAGGGATGTACAGGGTTTGGGGTTGAGGGCCCAGACGCAAATTGACAGTTCCCCGTCTGATGCCTTTTTTCCGCTTCTTGCCTTTTTTCCGCTTCTGACGTATTTCAAATCATAGACCCTACGCCTTACATAAACTTTGATTCTCTCCGAAGGAGGGCGAGGACTTCGTTCTTTTGCCTGGAGTGCTGACCTGGGAGGACGAGGTGGGTCTTTGGTTTTAGGGTATAGGGTTTGGTATTTAGGGCTGAAGGGTTAGGGATTAGGATGTAGGGTTTAGGGTGTAGGCTTGCAAGGAACAAGGGTTTAGGGTGATGTCGGGGCCCGCCATTCGAGTTGGGTGTTGGTGCATTTTTGGGTAAGCTAGAGGCCCGCATCAGTACAACAGGGGTTTGGGCTGTATTGTATTATAGTTGTAGGAGAATCGTAGGGAACTGCTACTATTGAATCTTTACGCTTCTACACTACCAAATTGCTGTGGGAAAAGTTTATGGTTCAGGGTGTAGGGCTAAGGGAAGTTTAGGGTAGTCTAAAATTTGCAGGGTAAATTAATATATTATAGTGGTTTCCATCTTCTTTTCCATTATCCTTATATAACCCCAATATAACCCCAATATGAACCAAATGACCCTGGACTCTCAACCCTAAACCCCAAACCCTGAACCCTAACGCCTAAACCCTAAAACCTAAACCCTAAAACCTAAACCCTGGGCCAGGTCCATGGAGATGGGTACCTCAGTGCTCGCTAGTAATTACTCTTCTGTACTCCTCGGGGATCCTTTGCCCAGAATCTACCCCGTTTGGCATGGTAGGGGGGCGGCTTGCAGCGGAAACTGAGATGTGTGCAGGTAAGGATTTGTTCGAAGTTAGGTTTAGGTTAAGGTGGGATGGATCCTGCACAGTAGAGACATATGTGTTTTTTGGTAAGCATGCGTTGGAGAGTGTACTGTAAAGGGGACTGAGGGTGTCACAAGTAGAACTAATACACTCACACACATATGTATGTATATATATATACATCATATGATCAACTTGAGCTGGCCATAACCCGACTATAGGTGTCTCCTAATACCCGATGGCATTTTGCGGTCTATATACCAGGAATCGTGGACGAAAATATGGTATTTGTTTGAGAGCTTACAGTACTCATTACAGCAAGTGGCCGAGGGAAAGGAAGGTTGGCGTTGCTAACGTGTGTCGGGAGCTGCTGAGATGTTATGGCTTCTCCAGGTTTTCTGCCTTCTGCCCAAATAAGACTAAAACATTTATTACATTATTGTGGACTGCCATGTTACTCGGGGTACGGGTTGCGATGCAGTAGTGCTGATGTTACTTAAAGCCACAGCTTAATACACGACGCTTGGCACCCTAAGCCCTTGACGCCAATCCCAGAACCTAAACCCTGAACCTGCTAACCTAGACCCCGAACCCGAAACCCTAAACTCCTCGCAGCCTCTGAGGTCATGGGAGAGCAGTGCGCTGTCTTTGGAACTGCCGGGCTTCCACAGGCGGGTTTACAGAGCAAGGGTTTCCAGGGTTCTGGAGCTTGGGGGTCTAGAGTCCAGTTTTTTGGAGTCTAGAGGTCTGAGGGGTCTTGGCTTTAGGTTTCAGGGTTCAGGGATATGAAAGATCTTTGCTGATGGCTAGAGATTCCCTTCGTCGCGGGGAAGGCTCTCGTTTCGGGCCCAGTGTAAGTTTGCGACTGCCTACCACATCAGTGCTAGTGATCGACCAAATGACCTCTGTGCTGCAAGAGCCCTTAACTCTTAAATCCTAATCTCTTTACAACCCCTAGCTCCTCTCCACAGGCCTAAACGCTTATCCCAAATCCCTAGCCCCTACTCCCGAAACCTTAAACCCAAACCCCAAACCCCCAGACCCCTAAACCCAAACCCAAAATCCTCAACCCTAAACCCCTCAACCCGCTAAACCCCAAACCTTAAACACCTCCTAACACCCAAGTCTGTAAGTCCTACATACCCTTACATATATATATATATGTATCTATATATCCCCATGGACCCCCTTGGAGCCATATATATATATACATATCTCTCTCTATCTCTCTCTCTCTCTCTCTCTCTCTTTCTCTATCTATATCGCCCCCATGGATCCCCCTTGCAGGGAACCCATGGCCATGGTCTGGTCACTGGGGTCACTGGGCAGGTCGGAGCCACCCCCGGGCAGTCGCAACTGGCCATCTTCGAGGACAGGTTTTGGGGTTAGGGGGTTTTGGGCTTTTAGGGTTTAGGGTTTAGGATTTAGGGCTTTCAGGGTTTAGGGTTTAGGGTTTTTAGGGTTTAGGGTTTAGGGTTTTTAGGGTTTACGGGCTTCAGGGTTCAGGGTTTAGGGTCTATAGGGCTTAGGGTTTCGGGTTTAGCTGGCCGAAATTGGATGCAGAGGGTTAAGACCGAAACCTGACATCTCCCTGCAGAACTCCACAGAGTCCCCCGTGTTTGGGCAAATACGGAACATTGCATGCATCAGGAGTCACGCAACCTCCTCCCCAAATACTAAGCCCAAAACCCAAAACCCTTTACCCTACCTGGAGATCCAACTGACTAAATGTACTGAACATCAACTGCCCTAGATTCCTACAAGCGTGTGCCATAATTGGACTCAAGGAGACTTTCCAGGCATTCCGCAAAAAGACGATGATTCTGTAGCAGCCTGAATAAACATGAATATTACTTTCTTAGACACTTATGTGGATAATCCCCAAAACCACATGCTAACTGGACAGATGCCAATTTCCATCCAACCCTTGCAGAAACCCAGCTTGAGGATGCTGAGTCGGAAGGGGACGAGTCCGTCTGTTTCCGTCTCCTGCCGCTTCCAGGAAGTTCCGCGGAGGCGCGCTTGTTCCTAGCAGGACTTAGGGTTACAGGGTTTTGATATTTGTTGGGCGCTTGCACCTTGGGTTTTAGGTTTCAAGTTTAGGGCTTGGCATTCTAGGTGCGATTTGTGGGGGCCACTCTTGGGGTTCTATCAGTGCTAGCAAAAAGGATGGCTTGGGCGAAGATGAGTGTCCAGGGCTGCATCCCCATCCCTCAACCCAGCACCTGAACCCTTGATAGCTGAGTGGATAACTTTCCCTGTTGGGGTTTATAAGCGTCCGCAGCTTTCCCCGGCCTGCATGTCAGTAAAGGTTCAAGAGATTTAGTGACTGCCTGTAGGTGGGTTTGGGGTAACCTACATAAGTCCACCTCGGGGGATTATACCTGAGGTATAAGCCTGGTGATCAGTAGCGCCTTAGGCCCCTCAACCTCTAGTCTAAGTAAGTTCAGGGAGCCTGGAACGTAAACAATCCCCATCCCCTAAACCCTAAGTCCAAAACCAGAAGCGCCATTCCCAAACCGAACATGTTGGATCATAGGGAAAGCGACTGCAAACATTTCCCGCTGGTGGGTTGGCTGACTGGGACGCATGTTTGGGAATATGTGAGGTTTGCACAAGTGTTTCGGGAGATGAATTTGGGAATCCCGGCCCCCCCGAAATCGGATCCTGTTATAGTGATATGACTACCACCTATTAGATGTTGAGTTCCCACTTGACTATAGCATGCCTCAATCAGAGTGTGTAAATTGTGTTGGGCGGGTGGAGTTAAACGCTAGCGCGCCGCATTGGCTGTCGGGTAGCAGACCACAGAAAGAGAAGCTTCAGAGAGAAGCACTCATACAGAGGGGAGGTACATGGGAAGGAAGCTCACTGGCCCCTACAGCCAAGCTCTTAAAGCTTGGAAGTTGTGGAGTCGGCTAGGAAATAATAGGGTGTCGGGTTTACGGTTTAGGCTCCCCCAAAATTTAAGAGCTTTATCAGGGGGTCCAGGTGGGCAACTCGTTGGGATGGTAAGGGACAAGAACTATCCAGAACCCTTCGCCTTAAGGGGAGTGTAATATGGGTAGTTTTGCAGGTTTTTACATCAAATCCTAGTTTAAAAGCCTTTGAACCCCTAACCCAAAACTCATTTTTTGACTCCTAGGATATTCATCTTGTGAGACTTAGGGTTCAGGGTTACGTACCTCTGGAAGCCTAAAGGTTGTTGCTTGGGTAGTTTAATCTCGAACCCTGATTCTGTGTTCTGGGGTTATCCACGACTTTCTCCACGATATATACCAGAGAACACTCGAATCCCCATCAAGGCCACAGAAGAAGGACTTTTTCTAAATGCAAGGAACCTTGAAGTAAGACCCACAGCCAAAACCCAAAACCTCAAATGGTAGTTCCGATTTTCGTTTCCATTACCCCAATAGAACCCCAATATACACCCGGTCGACGTGGCTCGACATTTGGAGGTCACCGACGCAGAAACCTCCACGTTTGCCTCGAGAGCTACACTGGTATTGCAGGACAAGTTCGCAGTTTTGAGGTTCAGGTTTGGGGTCTTTGTAGGAACTTTTATTCTGGCCACGTGGTGTAAAGAAGGTTGATATGTACATATATATATATATAGACAGTGTTTGGGGTTTAGGATGGCTTAGGGTTTCAGGTTTGGGGTTTTGGATGTAGGTTTAGGGTTTATGACACATTCGGCTTCTTCCGGCTCACAGTTTTCAATTCCGTTGCGGCTTCGTGCTTGAGATGAGTTTCTCAATGCAACCCCTACATCATTCTTGGTGGTGATCCCTACCATCCCCGTGTGTGTATGTGTATATATTTAGAGTCCCCCTTAAGTAGATAGAATATGGGGTGTAATTATGGGGATCTTATTGTAATGTACCCAAAGCCATATTTTATCTACTTAAGGGGGACTATATCTATCTACCTATATATATATATACACATATATAGATATGGCCTAAACCCTAAACACTACTGGAACCCTGAACCCAAAGAACTACACCTAAATCCCATCTCTACAACATCTCAAGGAGATTGTACAGTATCCCACGAAGAACTATTACTCATGTCTGACAGGGTTTAGGGTCGCTAAATCCCAGCTCGAACAGTAAGCCAAAACTCCAGGGCCCTCCTAAAAGATTAGGGTCCATCATGTGATATCAGGTGTTTAGACTTTAGGGTTGTAAGATTTTTGGGGGACTTGTAGGCCTTACAAAATGGGTTATGCCTATAGTATCCTGATCAACTGGTCTCTTTTTTCAAACGTCATTGATTGTCTTGAGTGACCCTAAACTTCCCTAAGCCCTGAACCCTGAACCGTTGTCATGAGAAGCTTTACTCAGAAGCCTGAACCGAAAAACCCGAAACCCTACCATTTGGTTCAAGGACCTGGGAGCAAGCGGCGGCCCAGCCCAGGCGTGGTGTAAGGGATTTAGGGTTCATGGGATTTAGGGTTTAGCTTTTGCTGGGGTTGAAGGGGTTCAGGGTTTAAGGTCAAGTCAGCTGAAAGATGTCTCCTCAAGCATGAAACTTGCAGTCCATCTTAGGGTGCTTGCCATGTTCGAAGCAGCACGAGAAAAAAGCCTTGTGTGCGGCAATAGCTGCAGCATTGCTGGTAACAACATCACATGGGCGAAAGTCTGCGCAGTTGTATTTACCACTGTAGGATTATAAGGGTGCAAGAGCGCAAGCATGAGAAAGGGCTTGCACTCAGCAAGTAGAACCCAAAACCCCCCAATACTCAACCGTCAAGCAGGTAGACCAGCAGGCAGATTCCTGCTAGCTTAGGTTTTGTGCAATGTTCCTAAGGCCCAGTTGGCTTGGCGAAACTTCTGGATTCCAGGTCCGGGGTTAGAGGCATAGGCTTGCCATCCTAGCTGCTACCATGCGTGCACTATCACGTTTAAAATCCCTCCCCTCGCAATTCCTCGCCCAAGCCCTTAGCCCTAGAACCCAAACCACAAGCCCTATACCTTAAACCCCAGGCATCAGCCTCGGCTCGGCTTACAGTTTATTGGTGTTATTTGAGCTATAGTCTAAACTCCTTAAAGGGGGGCTATATAGGGGATAATATAGGGGACTACTATAGGGGATATTAAGGGGGATACTAGGAGTTTAGACAATGGCTCATTTAGGGTCGTACAAGGTTGTATCGGTTATATAGGGAGATAGGGGCACATAGGGAAGGGAAACAGCCATGGAAACTATGGACTTCTGACTTTGAGGTTTCGGGCTTGGGGTCAAGCGGAGCAGATCTTGCACGTGGGCCGCTTCTGTGCACGTTGCGTTGTCCTGGGGACTGGCCTTGAGCTTAACAGCCTTCTCAATGTCAAAGCCCGTTCGCAGTGCAGAGCATGTTTGCAGCGCTCTACAGCACCTAGAAAGTGCATGTTTCATCAATAGCTGACATAGAGGCGTAACTAGCTACTGAAATACTACTCCTTACAGTTCTCGAAAAAGTCATTGCGCCTCAGATTTCCGCTCTGCTCCTCAGGCCTAAACTCGAAAGACTTCCAGGTTTAGGGTGTCGGAGTTAGAGTTTAAGGCTTCAGGACTGAGGCTTGTTTAAGGGTTGAGGATTTAGGGTTAAGGACTGAGGGTTCAGGGTCTTTGGATCAAGGGCCTCCTGGCTGTCAAGCGCTTTCACCGACCATCCAGGCGCATTGTACACGTGGTCGGCCTTGCTCCCTGGATCTGTCACAGAGTCACTTGGCTGTGCCCAAGGTCTAGGATTTAGGGATTCAGGATTTAAGGATTTAGGAGTTAGGATTTAGGGATGTAGGATTTAGCATTTAGGGATTTAGGGTTTAGGGTCGGGGACAGCTGCCTCTAGCCCCACAGGGTCACTCAGCTGTGCCTAGGCCAAAGCTTGAAACCTTAAACCCTAAACCTTGGCCGCTAAAGCCTCAAGACAAGATGAACTCACAACTGCTCCCTGCTGAGATTTTGAAGGTTGAAAACTTCAGAAGCAAAATGACGCTCTCCCAAACCCTTGAGGAATTGAAATAACAAACCCTCAACCCTAGACCTGAGACCTTACACGTACGTCGACTCCAAGACCTGAAAAAGGGTTTCGGATCTTCTCGGATTATAAGGCGTTATATAGGGGATATATCGCCTCAATGATGGAGAATCAAATGGAAAATGAAACAAGAAATTGAGACTGTGAAAGGGTTACGGAGATTGCAACTCGGAGGTTCATGTCCTGCTCATGTTACCAATCGATGTGAAAATCTCAGCCTTTCAGGGGTCAAGGTAGTTTCGAGACCGATGTGTCAATGTAGCTAGGCATAGAGCTCATGAAGGAAGGGGCGTCGGTGTTTGCTCCTGTGGGGAAATCGTTCTCTGGCCCTTCTTGGCGGCAAGCATTAATCATCCAGAAGCTTGATGCTGAAAGATGGCTCTTAGTGGTGAGAATGGAAAGTTCGACCACGGGTCAAGAAGGAAGTTTCGAGCTGGAGGGAAGAACCTTCATAGTTGTGGAAGGGAGCACACCAAGCATGAGAAAGGCATGTGCGGATCCGTTCCTGGCTTTGGAGGTCGATATAGCTGCCCTGAGGAGAGCTGCGACAGAGTTCCTCAACAGTCACCAAGACCTTGTGTTCACTACAGCTTCGGAAGAAGCCGCCCCTGCGACAGGTCCGGTTGGGCCACTGCCTGCAAAGAAGCGACCTTCAAAAGTGGAGACAGACAGCGACTCGAGCGAAGGAGAAGTCGATCTCCTGGACGACGTCCGCAAGCTTCAAAAGAGTTGGCGAGGACGTGGTACGAACGACGACGAGGACGACAGCTCAAGCGAAGTCGAGGTACCTGTGAAACTTCTGAAAAAGGACAAGACGAAAAAACAGAAGAAGAGGTACGCACTTTTGGAGCCGAAAGGCCAGCGCGTCAGCAGAAAGACAGTGGACGTGGACGATGGCCTGTTGCAGAAGTTGGCAAGTGGTTCGAACACAAACCCATTGCAGACTCTGGCTACAATGGAGGTTCTAAAAAGGCTTCGCGGAAGTGGCCGAAAGAAGAGCAAAGAGAGCAGCTCGTCAAGTTCAAGCCGGCAGAGGTCGGACTCGAGCTCGAGCGACAGTCACAGAGGTCACAAAGCTACTGGTGTTGCGAAAGCAGTTGGAAACTTCAGAAGATGGAAGCGCAGTCTCAAGAAGCACCCGACAAGGCACGTGCGACGTTACGTGAAGCAAGTGGAGCACGACCTAGGGGTGACCGACGGCCTTCCATACCGGCTAACCGACCACGGCAAAAAGATTACCTGGAACAGACACAAGTCGCTTCAGAAAGTCTACTACCTACTTGGTGCCATTCTGGAGAAGCAGCTTCGAGGCGAGCCAGAGCAAGCAGCAATGCTCACGGTGCAGTCTTTGCGTGCTGTCCATCAAGTTGTTATCGACGAGGGCAACTGGTCCCTGGCTTGGCTGCTGACCGGACTGGACGATCCTTTCTCACGTCGCAAGTTCGGCGGGGAAGAGGAATCTCTGGAGACCATAGCAGCGTTTCTCAAGGCCTCCCAAGACCTGGAAAGGCGAACCAAGACATGGAACCTCAACGCAGACAGCACCGAGCAAGAGTTCAAGGGCCGAGTGACCGACGGTGCCGAAGGAGACCCAAAGGGCCGACCGAAGGGAGGCCGAGGAAAGGGAAAGAACTCCGACCCCCCGAAAGCAGACGCCTGAAACAGCAGGCGGATGGTGACATCCATAGTTTGTTAGAGCTGCTAAGCAAGCATCACGGTTCTTTTGCAAGGTTTTTTAAGTGTTATTCTTCATGCTGTCAACAGCTTCAAGAGGGGACCCAATCATCACCTCACACAGGTGACTGCATGTTTCCGTCTCTTTTGCGCCTCAGAGGGTTTGGCAGCCTCTCTAGGAAAGGCAAATGGCGACAGCGCCAGAAGGGACGAGGTGTGACTCAGCAGGCCACCGCTTTGGTGTCAAGTGTTGTGGGCTTACTTCAATTTTCTTGAGGCGGGTTGTCCAGCTGCACTCAGCAAGGCCGAGCGTTGGTGTCGTAAAGCGTCAGCACAGCCGTGGACGGCCCTGCGCCAGAGTCACGCCTCTTCGTTGTTTAAGCTTGTTCTTGAGTTTTGCAGCCTCGAGGTCGCGCAGACCCCGGGAAGAGGCATCAAGAAAACCATGGAATTAGCTGAGCTTATGACCTCTAAGGGGTACCATAACTTAGGTGCATGTGATTGTGCGAGTTACAGCAAGCCGTCAAATATGTGGAGCCTCACAGGATGTCCCTCCCTGAAACAGCAGGAATTGTGGATCCAGCTGATTTCCTGAAGGGGGAGCAGCTGGAACAATTTCGCAGCATGCCTAGTGAAATCCCGATTGAAGCCATGCCTTCGTCAAGCCTGAAGCCTTGCCACAGGGTTAGGGACAGTGACGTTGTTGGGGTTTATACCAAGTTGTTAAGATCAGGGGTTGCTGTGTTGCTTCCCGAGGAAGATGGTTTGTATGATAAGCAGGGAAATTTGATAGCGGGGGGACTGTTTGGGGTCGCGCATAAAGAGCACAGTGACCGTGTCATAAACGACAGGAGGCCTTTCAATCGCAATGAGCGCAGGCTTGTGTGGGCAAAGCTTCCTCATGGCACTCTTTTGACGCAGTTAGTGCTCAGCAATGACCTTTCAGTTCGCGCTTCGGGCGATGATTTGAAGAACTTCCTCTACTTGCTTAAGCACAGGGACGACTGGTTACCCAGAAATGTCGTTGGCAAGCCTGTTAGTGGAGAGTTTTTTTTACTGAATTTGGTGCTTTACCTTCAAAAAAGTATATCTTGGCGTTTCGAGTTGTATGTATGGGAGATGTGAACGGTGTGGACATTTGCCAGCAAACTCACGTTGAAATCCTGCGTGACGCAGGGGTGATGCGACCTGAGCACGTTCTAGAGTATAATTCCCCACTCCCTTTTGAGCACACTCTTGAGGGTTTATACATTGATGATCACGTTGTTCTGCAAGTGGGACCCAAGAAAAAATACAGAAAAATGGAGGTAGACCCAAAATTTTATTCAGACGAAGAGCTCATCGCCCGTAGCCGACAGCAGTATGCCAAGCTTCGCCTCCCCGTGTCCGCAGATAAGAGGTTTACCAAACTGAGCAAGTTCAAGGTTTGGGGTACTGAGGTTGATAGCTCAAGCGGGCGCGTAGGGACACCCATCGACAAACTTCGCCAGTTGTGTCAAGTCACTTGCAGCGTACTGCGGTTGCGCCGTGTCAGCAAGAAATGCTTGGAACAGCTTGTAGGGTTGTTCATCCACCCCTTCATGCACCGACGTTTGTGCGTGTCAGTTTTTGGTGAGGTGTATACGCTGCTGGAGACTTGGCCGTGCAGGGGTCGCAAAGCCTTGCCTAAAGCCCTCGTAGAAGAGTTTGTAGGAGCCTGTCTCATTTTACCCCTTTGCCATACGAATATTAGGTGGCCCGTTAGTCAGAGGGTGTCCTCCGCAGACGCTAGCTTGTCAGGGGCAGGGCGTTGCGCAACTCGCACCTTGCCCAGTGTCAGCCGCCTCCTTCACAGAGCTGCTGAGCATGTAGGTGAAAGAGTTCGCCTTGACTGGGAAACCATCGGGGTTGAGCCTTTAACTGACATGCGCAGGCCTAACCGGCATCTTGAAAGACTGGCTTCTGTTCACAAGTGGGTGGTAACGCTTGAGCTTGATGTGCTCCACCGTGAGTATTTAGATCTAGCTAACAATGTAAAGGGTGGCCTGCGGTCGGTCAATTTGACCGACTCCCGTGTCGTGCTAGGAGCAGTTGCCAAGGGCAGATCAAGCAGTCGGAGGCTGAACCGCTTGCTGCGCAAGTGTTTGGCGGTCAGCTTGGCCAGTAGTAAGATTATTTACAACTTGTGGGTATCTACCCATCATAACCCTTCAGATTATCCATCGCGTTTTCATGCTTTACCCCCGCCTGCGAAATTGACAGCTTGTGAGGCTGATCTGTTAGGGCCTGATTGGATGAGTCTTCACCAGCCCCTATCAAAGCAGAACTTGTGGGACCTCTGCGCCTCTGAGACCTGCCAAGTGCTTCCGTGGCTTAAAGCTGCAAAGGCGTCGCCGACAGTGCGTGCCCGAGTTTCTTTTCAGGAGCTTTTCACTCCTCAAGCCCTACTTTCTGAGTGCTTTCGTAGCTGCAAACGTTGGCTAGTGCTAGACCCTCACGTTGCCCCACCTTCTAACAAGTTGTCCTGCAGGACATTGTTAAGGGACTATCTGTTCGCAGATCTTTTCCATAGGGCCTGCCGCCCGAACCGACTGTGGCACATGCGTGTGCCATGCCGCGAGCGTGAGCCGAGTGCTTGCCAGCTGTCAGCCGAAAAAGAGTTTGTACGGCGCGTTGCTGTTCTGTGTTGCGAATTGCACAAGCACGGTAGTTGGTATACTGTCGAAAGTGATGTGGGGAATCCTGTTTGGGCCATGATTGAGATGCAGACTGTCCTTCGTGACACTTTAGCGTGTCAAGTAGATGTCGACATGCGTGGCTACAATCTTCGTGTCCCAGATGACATGGGAGTTTGGGGTTGCGCTAATCGGCCGTTGCGTTTCAGTGGCACACTGCCTCGGCTGCAAAGGCTGCATCGAGTTTGCCGCTGCTCGAGCCCTCATGTAGCTTTAACAGGAGCAGTTAGGTTGCGTGAGGGTTGGTTTCTCCGTCGCGACATTGCCAGCAGATACCCCTTGTCCTTTTGCAGGAAGTACGCCGCAGTTGCTGCTATGGCTTTTAAGGGGTTAGGCTTGTGTTTTGGATAGGTTCCAGGATATGCCACGTGATAGGTGCCCAATGGCGCTTCCGGCCCATGGTCTTGACAAACCATGGTGGCAAATCAGGCTTGCGCGCTTCAGTGCTGCTTACCGGAGCCGTCTGCTCAGTGGCGCCTTGTGTTTGTGCCGTTTTCTCCGACGCAACGGCCACTTTCACTTAGGGGAGATCATGCGACGTCGGCGGTTGGCCGATGAAATCCTGCACAGTTTTGTCGAGCGCACTTGCGCCAGCCCGCTTCCGAGGTTTCTGCGTGATGCCAAACATGCCGTGTTGTTTTGTCAAGCTGTGTGGCCGCGCCTCCGTCGCAATCTTCCTGATACGTGGGCCGCGTTGCGATTGGTTGAAGACCTGCGTCCCAAAGGTGTGCGTACGCCTATTCCCTTGCCGTTGCTTTTAGCAGTTGTCATAGCATCCCGTGCCAGGGCTATGAGGGTTGATGGTCGTAGTCGGTTTAATTGGTTGCTGTTCGCCGGTTTGTTGGAGGTAGCCTTTTTTGCAATGCTGAGGCCGAGCGAGCTCTTTGGGCTGAGGGCCATGGATGTCAGCACGCTCAACAGTCTTTCGTTGGGGTTTCCGCGCTGCACCTTGCGTATCAGTCACCCAAAAAACCGTCGTAGTTTAGGGCCTGCGCAGTTTGTAGTCGTCACACATCCTTGTGCGTGCATCTGGCTCACGTACTTTGTAAACACCAAGCAACCGCAAGAGTTTCTCTGGGGTTCCTCTCCGCAGGCTTTTCGTTCCAGGTTCCACAAGGTTCTTTAGGGCCTGGGGCTCAGCCACTGCCGTTTTACTCCTGCAAGCTTGCGGGCCGGAGGTGCCAGCTACTGGTATCAGTCCGGGCTACCAATTGCCTCTTTGAAGTTTTTGGGGCGTTGGACTAATGAAGCCACACTTGCACACTACGTTCAGTTTGCTACCGCTCAGCAGATCCTGTTGCATGTACCTGATGACACGTCACAGTTCTTACGGTCAGTTTTGCTGCAGGGTTTTTTCTTGCTCGAGCCTTCTTCCGAAGTCCTGCGCGGGCTGCAAAAGCACCAGCGCATTGTGTTTCGGTGCCCCGTGCCTGCGCGGCTTGAACACGTCTCTCAAACCGTCCATGAGTATGGACAACTGGAAGCAGCGGTTTCGGCAGGCAGTCGTCAAGGGCGGGCCTTTGGCAGGGGCTCGCTACTTGGATGTCAATGAAGACTGGCTACTTCGTGCGGCTACGTCGTACAAGCAGGATGCCAGGTTTGAGAAGTTTGCGCGCATGGCTACAGGTAGTTCGGCTGCTGCAGAGCCTCTTCCGGGCACACCAGCGCCAGAGGCTGCTTCTGTTGAGCTGGCCGCCTCGTGCAAGCCCTGCCGGGTTGCCAAGCGTGCTGTGCAGCCTGGGATTGTTCCTTCCCTCAAGGTGGCATGCTCCCGGTTATGGGCGCTTCCTCGTTGCCTGCGTGTGTGGGTTGTCGTGGCCTTGTGTGTCGTGCTCATGCGCCCTCTGGCTGTGGCCGTGATTGCCAAGCTGTTAGGGGGAGTCCTGCGTTTGCTTTTCAGGCGGCTGCTTGAGTTGGTCCTTTTTGTGCTAGAACAGTTGCTCGAAGAGTTGCTGCAACAGGCGGCTGACGCAGTGTCTGTCCCGTTTGCAGCCGACCAAGCAATTTGCCCAGCGCAGCTGACAGTGCCGCTCTTGTCGCAACTGCTCCTGGTTGCCAGTAGTTCAGCTGCAGGTGCCTTTGCCCACTACGTGTCACTCCGGCTGCGCACGCGTCCGGTGCTTCGCCTCTAATGGTGGCCCGCCGCCTCCCCTGCACCTCCACATGGTGGGGGGGGGTGGGTACAGGCATTGCATATCCAATAGCTTTCCTTGGCCATTTAGGCATGCCAGTTCATGAGACATTATGGCTCTCAATTGGAGTGCTTTGTGCAGATCCAATGCTGCCAGGTCAAGTCTGTTGCTCTCAGCAGGGAGCTGCTTGCTGCCAGACACGTACTTCTCGTGGCCCCACGTAAAAGAGAGACCGATGCAGTTTGCACAGCTTTGATTCGCATTGCTCATTTCCATGGCAGTCTTTGTTGAGAACAGAGTGCGGGAACATGCATATTCTCAAAAGAAAACACTGGGATCCTCATGTCCAGGACTGCGTATTCCTATCCCTTGACACAGCCCGAACACCTGAAACCTTCCCAAACCCTAAACCCAATTGCCTATTCCATTGGACCATATATTTATATACAAATAAACGGCTATGTGGCGACAAAAAAGTGATACATCTGTGTATGCCCTGAACCTTTGCGCTAGATTAGAAGCCTTCGTCGATTCTGCTCTACACTCTACACCCTTAAACGTGCGAGTTTTAGCTGTGGTTTCTTGTTAATGTAGCCCTTGTTCCTAAACCCTCAAGCCTAAACCATGCCCTTTTGTATGTCGGACTCCAACCCTTCAGTCATGTATCAAACCCTAATAAGCCCAACCCCAGACAGCAAATTCAAAGAGTTCCGCTGTTTTGGAGGGTTGTGGTTTTAGGGTTGCTCTCGAAGCTCTGGGCCGACCGTAAGGAATCCCTCCTCTATCCCCTTGTCAATCACCCCGCGCGAGTGGCAAGGCAACCCCCCCACCCTGTACTTCTGGTATCATAGGAATACAAAGGTCCCGAACGTACTCATCATTATGGCCGAAAGTGACTATTACTGGGTGTGGGGTCAATCCAGGGTACCCTAAACCCTAAACCCCAAATAGTAGCTTCCATGTTCTTTCCCATTATCCTTATACAACCCTAAATAACTCTATATAACCCTATATTACCCCACATACTCGTATAAACGTAACTGTACTTGTGCAAGGCGAATTGGTGCAGTATCTCGCCGACGAGGCATGGACTTCTGGCGGGGAGAATTCGGTGGTGCTGGCAGGAAGGTCCCTGTGCCGCCATGGAGTTATCAGGGTTGCTGTTAAGGAACTTAATTTAAGTGACTGCTTTGGGGAAACCACATCAATTACTATGTATACCCACTATGGTAAGTTAATTTAAGTTCCTTAACAGCAACCCAGTTCTGGTTTCATGGGGCAACGGGGTCGTAAGGGAGGTTTAGAGGGGTTTATGGGATCATTTTGAATTTCATTGTAGGGGTTTATACCCCAAAAAAATTCTAAATAGGCGCGTTCATATATATATATAGATAACTCTCCTCAGTTCCACAACATTATCCTAGACTAGGTGATCTGGTTTGCCATCTTTTTAAAGAGTGGTTCTCGTACGCAGACGTACCTGCCCTAACACGTTTGGTGCAGGGTTTTACTGGTTAAGCCGAAATCACGGGTTGTTCCAAAAACAACCACTTGCTGTAAGGACCCCAATCTTGTTGATTTCATCCGTGGTTGTTCACTTACCCAGATATGGTTGTAGGGTTCATAGTCAACTGATCAGTTGTTACACTAGATGAAGGCCGCAGATAGCCAGCTACGTACCACAGACGCGCTGTCGGGACTTCCCCCGAAGAAGGATTCAGGGTGCTACATGACCGTGTTGGGGCAGGAAAGGAATGTGATGTTGTGTCGGATTTGGATTCGAACTTCACAGCGGCTAGCAGCTCTGCCCTGCGCAAGACATTTAAACTGGATCCCCAAAATCATCCCAAAACTGCCCTTGTGGGTCTGGAGAGGTCATCGTCAGGTTGCTCTTTTTATTTCTTTTCAGGAGCCTGTTTAGCATAGTCCGCATGCTGCCCTACACGACCCATAAAAACCAGATAGCATCCCAGCCGAATTCAGGGTTAAGGTTTTAGCGTAGGGCTGCTATTCTAGTGCTGAATTGGGAGAGTCCGTGTGTGCTCGCTGATCCTAAGGCCTGTTGGGATTCATAAGCCACAAACCGTATAAACCTACCCCAAACTAACCTGGAACCCCATATAGCCCCCTTTGAGGGGCAGTGGTCTACACAGGGCCTTCTTTGGGATTCGATATTGGTGTCAAAGACCCTAAGACCTTGAGGCCTCAAACCTTAAGATCCTTAGACCCAAATCCTAAGACCTCAAGACCCCAAAGGCTAAGACCCAAAGCGTTTAGACCTCAAATCCTGACTCTAAGACCATAAGAGTCCTGTACATGGAGGGGAATTGTAGGTATAATTCAGTTATAGCCATGCTGGGGGACTTGTGGGACATGTCAATAATTTGGCATATACCTACAGCTGTGAACCCTAAGCCCCTTCTCTCTGATCCCTAAGCCTTAAACCCTCATCCAGAAACCCTAAACTCTAAATCCTCAGATCCTGAGCCCTAAACCCTAAGTCGTACTTCCGAATCCCAAGTACCCTGAACAGCCAGATTCAACCCAGGTCTTGTGCGTGTCTCGGCTGTGATTGTTAGAGTTGGATATTGCCACCAGCCGGACGGTTCAGTGGTTTGGGCGTTGGCGTTTCGGGCTCAGGGTTTACAGCTTAAGGTTTTGGGTGTAGGGGATTTGGTTTCGGTGTGGAGGGTTTAGGGGGGTTTGGGCTTGAGCTTTACTTTTCAGGTTTGGGGTTCAGGGTTTTGGATTTGAGGTTTCGGGTTCAGAGCTTAGGCTTTATTGTGGGCTTCATGTCCTGTTGCGTACACCTGTTTGGTAGGTATACTTATCACTTATAACCCAGTTGCCGGTCCCCAAGTCTAGTAGATGGTCAACGGGTCATAGAACGCCGTGGCGTTTTATAGCATTTTTTAGATTTTATTTCAAGATTTTAGGGTGTACTTGGGCGTTCTATGGCTCGTGCTCTGGTTTAAACAATAGACGTATTTGGACTTCGTCCATGGACAAACCATACCGTGCCCGTCATAACGTTCGTGTTCCGAGAGCATACGATGACCAGACCATCCATGCCCAAACCATAATAACGTTCTTGTTCCAAGAGCATACGATGACCAGAGCATCCGTGCCCAAACCATGATAACGTTCGTGCTCCAAGAGCATACGATGAC
>CAJNIZ010004269.1:585-20451 GCA_905231905.1 Symbiodinium pilosum
CGCTCCAAGTTTGTCGGTGTTGCTGGGCTGGTCGGTGAGGGATTCGTTGCAAGTGTCCAGCTGTAGCTGCTTGCTGGGCTGTCTGGCTCTGACATCCTCCCTCAGTCTAGCAGCTGAGCACTATATTCCTATATATGTCCGACCTATACTTGTACATGGGGAACCAAAAAACATGCAGCGTGCCAGCGCAATCACGACTGTCAGGTGCCCCAGTGCACAAGCTTGCAGCGCGCAACCCACACACACACAATGCACAGTCTGCAGGCCGCACCAAGCAGCACCTTCAGTGTACGGCTCGACATCCATCATGCACTTTCCATGCGCGCAAGCAGGCAGGGGCATCCTCCCTATTTATCTACATATATATATATTTATTTATGTCAGTTTTTGTGTTACAGCTAATCTAACAGATGCGTACAAGTACGCATTTGTTAGGTTAGCTAGGCCCGGGGGGATTACTTAGTTGCAGTTTACTGACGACAGAGATCAATGTCTTCAACACATGTCCAACGTTTCAGACTGTGAAGAATGATGCGTTCCTGCTACTGACTGCACAACTATAATTTTACATTTGCACGTGGACAGAACCTATTCTCATCGATGACATGGGTCCACGCTGCAGAGAACTCCAGAGCACGGTTCAGCAAATCACTGGAACATGCCCATTGAAACTGATCGCAACAAACGCCGGCCATTAAAAAAAGGGCAGCGACCCAAAAAAAGAGACCATTCTTTGAAAGGAGCCAGAAAAAAGGCGCGACGACTCAAAGATGAGCAGTTACCCCTTTTTTGGGGGGTCAAGAGGGTTCTCCAGGATGTTTTCCAACCACCTGATCGCCTTGATGGATACAGGCCCGTGAGACTTGACGGCAGGAGGATGTGCAAACCTGAAGCGTATGCTTGGTGGGGACACACTCGCCGACTCCGACAGCTACCCGGACACCGCCGACGACGACGCCCCTGACAAGACCCCAGCGGACGTCTTCTTAACGGGCAAGGCGGTGAAGTCCGAGATTTCGCTCAAGGACTTGAAGCCAGACGAGCGACTGAAGTTCGACGGTTCGATGTCGAAGGAATGGGGTTCGTGGCAAAAGTTCGATGCCGTTGAGAAGCTAGCCCAAAACAGATCGCTGAGTTGCCAGAGGACGCCAAGATCATTGGCGCACGACGGGTGCATACGGACAAGAATGAAAAGCCCCGGAGACTTGCAGGATATCTCGGGTAAAACAACCGGGCAGGTGGCGAAGGACTACCCTTTCGAGCCCAAGTCACAGGGGTGCCAGGACGTCAACGACGGCTCCATAAGGTCTGGCTGCAGAGTCTGGCTCACTACTGCCTCCCTGCTGGCTTTCAACCTTGTCTGAGTCATTGTCGTGATCAACAATTGGATCCTGACTGCCTGTAACGCTTCCACCGCTTACCTCCAGTCCGGATGAGCAGGCTACTAGTTCTACGTCCACCGCGTCCTCCACCACCAGGAGTTTTGCTTTCCGGGCGAAGGGTTCCATCTACGGTACCAAGGACGCTGGGAGAAGTTGGTGGCGCAAGCTTTGGCGGACCCTCAAAAAGCATGGATGGCTCATGTCAAAGATTGAGTCGGCCGTGTTCTTCCTTGTTGAGGGTGGCCAGCTCCTTGGAATCATGATCTGACATATTGATGACCTGCTCAGTGCAGGAGAAGGCAAGAGGTACGAAGGCACCATTAGCGAGATGGAGGTAGAGATCCACTTGAAGGTGAGGCGTGGTGAGTTCAGATTCTGTGGCAAGAACACCCTGCAGAAAAACGGCGTGGTGAAGATTGACCAGTATGACGCCATCTAGGGCATCGATTACATGGTCTTGGAGGCAAGCCGCCCGAGGCAGCCAAAGTCTGAGTTGAAGGAAGCCGAGAAGTCACAGTTCCGCACGCTTATCAGCCAGATGGGATGGGTTGCTCGTCAGTCTCGCCCTGACATCATGGTCATGGTCCATGTGAGCATGGCGGCGCCGTCCCACGGTCTCGGACGTCGTGAGCTAGCACAAGGCCGTAAAGAGACTTCGGACGCAAAGTGGAGGTTCGTGCCATCGGGTCTGAAGCTCGAGGACTGCGTGGGGTATTCTGTTTCGCCGATAGCAGCAGTTTTGCCAGCGCCGGCAACTTGCAGTCGCAATCAAGATACCTGGTTGGCCTCACGAGCCCGAAGATCCTTGATGGAGGCGATATGCCCATCTACTTGCTTGAGACCATGAGACCTACTCCGGCAGCATCAAACGAGTGTGTCGCTCGACGCTTGCTGCTGCGAGCAACGGGTTGTTGAATGTGGCCGGGGCTGCCGAGCATGTCCGTGCCTTGTTGATGGAAGTGATTCACCCTGGAGTCCTGAGCCGCGACCTCGACAACCGGTACCTCAAGCCTCAAGAAGAAGGTGCTTTGCTTCAAGGACGCAAAGAGTTTGGAGAGCACTTTGAACAAAGATGCTGGACAGCCTCAGGACAAGCGGGTGCGCATTTTGTTTGCCCAGGTCCGAGAGCTGATCGGTGAGAACAATTATGAAGACGGAGATGGTGACGCCTACGCCCACTGGATCGACACCAGCCAGATGCTCGCCGACGTCCTTGCCAAGATCGGGGCAGAGAGGGAACCACTCTTGGACGCCCTAGCCGATGGTGTGTGGAGATTCGAGATTTAGAAGAGGCTAAGCTCCGCAAGCTTGCCATAAGGGCAGGACGCCTGACGGGTGAGAATGAACCACCTGTGCAGTAGCTTTGCAGACATGTGGATGCTTGCCTGACTGCCAGCATTGCCTCTCAGGGCGCCCTTTTTGGGAGTAAACCAGCAGCCGTGTGCTTGCACCATGCCTGGTTTTTTTGAAGAATACTTTAGATGTCCAGTCCTCCAGCCCCCAACCTTCCAAATACGGCTATACTGACGCGCAAGACGTAAGTTCAACTTCTTGAGATCGGCACGTCATTTTTCATATTCTGACCTCCTTCAACAGGAGCAGACTCGCAGTCCCAAATGTTGGGCAGCGGCATGGGAATAGCATGCCTGCAAGCGGTGCTTGCAATATGGCCATAGCACAACCAGTTACAGCTCCTCCCACACAAAAGTGAAGTGAATCGCGTTAATAAGCAGGTGATGTACGCTGATGTCAATCATGATTTTCCCCTGACACTGCAGCAGTAATTTGTGCTGATTTGGGCTCCATTCGCTTCACTTCGTTAAGCACTTGGCGACGGCCGAGGGCCACTTGAACCTTCAGTACCTTTCACCGCAGCTTTGTTGGAATTGCGATTGCTTCCATGTTTCATTTAGCATGCTTCACGCAGCCCGACCCCGAAAGTTTTACCGGCCTTCTGCCCAACGATTAGGAAGGCTTCGCATCAAGAACTTAAGGAAGTGGTTGAGTTTCTGCAGGCGTATGAGCTAGGCGCTAGTCGGGCCCTGATTTGTGTGATGTATCCTATTCTCATCTCTCAGCTGAGGTTGCCGAGCCAGGATCTCAAATATTGGCGGATGACAGGTCCACATCTTTCATCACAGCCTCGTGCATCATGATTTCATGTACACACCACAAGCACTGCACCAATTTGGCAGGGCGTGCCTTCCTAGGAAGCACTGGAAGCACGGAACTGAGAACCCACTCTGTTTAACCGTGCATCGGCCATGCCATGTGATTTGCAGCAGGTCGACTGGCCTCAGGCCGAACAGCCAATGACCTGAGCATTGTGAGCACTGCAGAGCGACCGCTCAATGTGTTCAGAACCTGAGCTTGACTCGGGAATCTGCCGTGGCAGTCAGCAATCGATCTACACATGGGTTAAGTCTGGAAACCGATTTGGCAGTGTGGCATAGCAGGACATTGAGGAGTGTTTCTCCTCAACCTTTGCAAGAAGGGCCTGTACTTTGTGCCTATGGCGTCCGTAATTAGGCTGGTTTCAGGGAGTAAGGCCATTCAAAGCAAGCCTCATAGTTCAGCTTTCTTTCAGATACTGGCGTGCACACTAACCCACCCAATGACAACAAGCAGTGCAGCCTTGGAATAATTTACAGCTCTCTCGCCTGCGAATCCTGCGACGTTGAGGCATGCTGCGTTATGCATGATGGAGATGGGTCCTGCTGAATCACAGTAGGCCCTCGCATCAGGTCACAAAGTGGGCCTGAGTCCTGAGCAGGGCGACAGAGTGTATTCCGAGCTTTTCAAGCTGTTCTGATTGTTTTGACGTGCTTCTTGCTTCAGCAGCTGTCGGCCAAGATTTTGGCAACACTCGCTGTCTTCAGGTTCAACGTTGCCACCATTTTTTGCCTCTGCTTCTTCGCGCTGGAGGCATTTAGAGTTGGAAGTCCTGACAACAGAAGATGTGGGAAGGTGGCATTGGCAAGAACAGAGGCTGATGTATGAGCAGAGGCAAAGGCCTTCAGACACAACAGATGTGCGCTTTTGCACCATGAGCCAACAGAAGGACACAACAAGCCCTCTACCGTTTCAACTAACTCTCAAGCTAGCTGTCACACTGAAATCCATGCACGCAAAAATAACGAGATGTTACAGGCGCGGGATTGACAAGCCAGGAAACCCGAATGCTCGCCGAGTACCCGTTCTGCTGCTTCCTGAAGTGGCCCATTGCCGGGCTCGCTACATCATGCTACATCTACGATCCACCGCTCACTAGTCACTGCTTTTCTGACGAGTTGAGATCATGAAAGCAGGACTTAGAGGCGTGCCTGCAAATATGATCCAGCACTTGGAACCGGGGATGGAAGTATTCATGTGTTCCCTCGATGTAGCCGAGGTGTCTCGAAAGACTTCCAGTACTGTAAGCGCAGTGACTATAGCTCCTCAGAGATGAGGTCGTCGGACGTTTGCAGCTCGCAGGCTGACTGACAACGCCTGCTTTTTCAATCAATGCCGCAAAGCAGAAAACACGTGGCACTCTTGTGGCACATTCATGCCACTCTCGCCTGAGCCTCCGAAACGAAGAAGCTCGGCGGCCAAGCCACACGCGATTTGCTCTAATTCCGATCCAAGTAGTACAGGATTTCCAATCAATGGGCACACAAAGGAGTCCTTTAACATGTCATAAAGGAAAGCCACTGTTGGAATACCATCAGATGTTCAGATGTTCTAAGAGGACCTGCGCTGTGCAGGTCTTGCTGTCCTCCTTTTGCAAGCAGGACGATCAGTTGATCTCCATACCTCCACACTTCACTGAGAAGAGCCGCCATGCTCTGCCTTCCAGGATTATTTTCTTGGATTTTTCTTCGTCCTCGATTGCGTGTCGACGGCCTCCCTCCTCCTGGATCTTACATGGGTCCGGCCAGCTCAGCCTTCAGAACAACGCACGCTGGATTCTGTTGATGGCAACAGGTTGCGGACCAGCTTGTTTCGGATGATCTGGAAGTGGGTGACAGGGCCTGCCTGCTTTGGAATGTCTAGTCGAGATGCACACGGCAAGCCCTCTCTTTGTCTTCTCATCGCCGGAGGCGCGAGGCGGACGAACCGCACGCCTTGGAGCGCTTCGTCCTCAGCCTGCATTTGCTGTGCAAACCATGTTTTTGTGCAGGGATGCCAACAAACCCGTGGGCGGAGCATCAGCGCCCGGAAATTTAAAGTGCGCTCGGTATGTGCTGGAGTAAGCAGGACTGCAGCTCACTGCAGGCATGCGGGCAGCACGAGGACCAGGATTAAAAGGCTGCCAGAGCCATCAAGTGAAAACAAAAAGCCATGCACAAGGCCATGGCAAACACTCGATGATTTCCACAATTTTCCACAATTTCTTGCTGTCAGCAGCCTCAATCGTGACAAACCAGGATCTCCCTGCTTGTGGGTTTATTCGCCGATTTGATTTCAGTGGTGTCACTGGTTTCCTTCTGTCATATCAACACCCTGCTATCAAGTTCATGCACCCGCTTCATCCTGCTTCCATCACCATGCTTTCCTGTTGTTCCCATACAGCAAAAAGTACTCGTATGTGAAACATTTCAAAACCGCCTGCTGCTGACCCAGTCAGCGGGTGCATGCAGGCATGCCGCAGCTCATTACAGCGCATAACAACTTATGATGGTCGATAGCTGGTAGCCTATGTGTGCTTAGGCTATCTCGCATCGCATGGCTTCGTCTACAAGAATGGAATTAGTCCAGATGTGCATACAGCGCTATACAGCGGTCTATGTCACATGGGCCTTGTTTTCATTTCCGTAATGTCTGCAGGGCATTGTGTAAATTCCAGAAATCCTTGAGGATGAAGGTGTGTGAGTTCAGTTCAGAGAGCCAGGTACGGCGCTACGGCACTTGCAGTTGCAAGAGCCGGTCTTGGTCAGCTTGATCGCCATGGAATGTTCTCAAGCTCCAAGCCCACCTATGTGAAAGCTAGCTTCATCTAGCTTCTAAAAGTCGAAACATGCGAAAAAAGAGCTTGAGTTTTGGTCAAGACTGGGTAATTTCATGCTTTGCTTGATTTGAGCTAAGGTTTTATTTTCCCGCTGATATCTATTGTTTCCAAACTTCGCGTCTGATATCTCGGACTGTGAGAGTCAGCCCCGGAATTCCTACCGGCTGGAGGGATGAACAAAAAAGTGTTCGAATTGTTGCTGTTCACATGGCAGCCGCAAGAAGTTGGAAAGATTCATGCTCAAGCAGCAAGGTCAGTCGGCAGAGTGGTGCGAGTAATTCGCCTGGTCCGCATTGTCAAGTTGTACAAGGTCCGTGAAGTGAATCAGCATTGACAGTGCGCTCGTAGAAGTATGACCTGCCTCAGCAGACCTGGTGCCAGGCGGCATATGAGCGAATCATGGCCGAGGCGGCAAAGAGCAGCAACAACTCGCGTGAGACTCGGAGTGCGAGTTGAGATTGCAAGCTCAGCTGTTGATGAGAAAGTATGGCGGCGCATGATGTTCAGTAGGTCCTCAGACACCTACAAGTACTCGTAATTAAGTGATGTTTGCACTAGCCGAGTTCTGCATGACAACACCGCAAACACAAGTGCATTTGGCATTCAGTGCATGTACGGGCGGCACGTGCTCGTGGGAGAACATAACTGAGGCTTGAGCACCTCGAAGCATCTCGAAGCAAACTCATCATACACACTTTTTAATTGGTCAACCTGACACGTTCGAAAGCTCCGGTACGTGCGCTTTAATTTAAGAGTGGATTGCTGACCTCGAGAGCGAGAAAAAATCAGAATGCAGCTGGCATCGTTTGGGCCTTGAGTCCGGTAGCTGCCTGAGCTTTTGCTGGACTTAGCTCTGCGGTGACACGGCCAACTTAATGTTCAGACACGGAGCGGACTCAAGGCTCAAATGATGTTGGTGGCAGTTTACCGCTCTCGAGGTTAGCAACCCACACTTAAAGTGAAAGTGCAAGTGCACGAACAGTCAAACATGTCGGGTTGACCAACGTGCAAGGGTACATGAAGGTTTTGATTCGAGGTGTCCAAGAAAAACCTGCCACATGCGCATGCACTGAATGCCAAATGCACTTCTGTATACATCTGTTTGCCATGTCGTCATGGAAAACTTGGGTATTCAGGAACTAATCTTTCAGGCAGGGATGCCGAAGCTAATCTGCCACGCTGGGGTGGACTTGTGTCTTGCAGATACGTATTGAAGAAGGCGTCCCGTCTTCATATGGTTTGCATTAAGAGCGTCTTCCTTGGCAGGAGACTCCCAAGCACACTGCTGCTCCCTACATTCGAATGAACGTTGTACTGCAGCGTACAATCCGATTGCAAAGCAAAGCACGTGAAGGATGTGATCCCATGCTTCCACGTAGTCGTTGGAATTTCCGCGCATCAGACGCAGAGGTTGAGCAGGGCAGAGGTCTGTTGGACCTATGGGGAAAGATATTTGCGTGCTTGAATTCTTTTGCAGTGTCAGGCCAGGAGAGGAAACTATCGTCGCAACCTGAGATGGCGCAGAATGCGCAGATGAGTGTTCCAAAGCGTTTAATACCTCAAAAGCTCCCAGGACGACTGGGACAACCCTGACTTTGACGATCAGGAGCAGCGAAAGGCCAAGTTTGCTTGCACCTCATGCAGAAGTGATGTTTGACATACTGCGTCGCAGTACACTTTGCAGCCCAGTGCGTCCTGTTCCCCCATGTGGATTCTGTTTTGCACCGCAGCGAAGGGCCTTGTTAGATGGCATGCGGTGCACATGTCACTCTAGAATTCTTGGCTAGTTACGTACTTGTACCCGCTTGTAGTTGTCGAAAAGACTTGTCGAAAGCATCAATGCCCGTTTCTCTCGTGACAAACATGGTGAGTAAAACGCGCGTGGAGGAACGGCGAACGAGCGCCCGCTGTGTTTTTCGGAAACTGATCATGAGGGCGGTCCTTTGTGTGCCATGGTGTGATTGTGTGCCTGCGGCACCTTATTCTAATCCAAGGCGATTCCGATTCAGCTGGGACAAATCAAGCCATCGTGGCAACAGCAGTCAACTTATGTATGCAGAAATAGATACTACGGTAGGCATCTTGTCTGCAACATTCGCGTGGACTCCTAAATCGCAGAAGGTGTTGCTTTTGCCCATCCGATCTTGGGCTGCTATCAAGAGGATGAAACTCTCTTCCTTGTCCTCAGATATGAGTAATCTCAGGTTCTCCGACGGGTGCAAGTCTGCACACGTGTGAAGTCAGCCCACATCTCCGAATCGCGCAGCAAAATCGTATAACCATTGATGGTTTCCAGGGCTTCTGCGCATGGGAAGGTTTGCTGCTTAGAATGGCACGCCTCGAAAAAAGAACGCATTCTCCAATTTTGGAGTGCTTTGACTTTGGAGCCGGCAGGGCATTGCTTGTCAACATCTGTGCAATGGTAGCAGTGAAAATAACAAACATTTGAGCTGCCGCAGGGCCAACGCAAGCACCCCAGAAGGGCGTGCAAAGATTCCCAAGACATGAGAAGCCTCGATCTTTTTCATGCTGCTCAGGCGAGAGCGCTGTTGGCAAGAAGCTGGTTGCACTCACCACGCGGCGAGTCATCATCTTGGCCGGGAACTTAATGAAAGTGGGGCCGCCGCAAATCCGGGCTCGGAAAGGGCAGCCTGTGTCAGCGCAAAAAGTGCCCCGTGCTCACGGTCCTTTGAAAAACACTAGGTTTGTAACAGGCTTGGGTTGCCATTCCGCGACATCGGCTTGTAGCAGAATTTCCTGGCTTGCGACAGGCGCCTTTGCTACAAGGTTCCTGTGTGGGGCTTGCCTACGCCGAGCATTCGCGACGCAGGTATGTAACAACAGGCCGCGACAAAGGGGTATGCAACAGGGGGACAGGGCCCGCGACAAAACAGGGTTTTGATCCATAGCCATCTGGCAGACTTCAGATTTGCCATGATGCGCTGAGGTGCTGGTGATGCTTATGGTGATGCCCGCTCCCGCCTTAGCATTGACGTCAGGCTCAGTGTGGCTGGCTTTCTTGCCAGATCAACTGTGCTGCACCAGGTTTTCATCGTGAGTAACTCGCATACAGACCTGTCGCGATCTGAGCATGTTAGCAAAAAGGAGTCCCAGAGAAGAAGTCAGGAGTGATGACAGCTGCTCAGGACATCCGCTGCGTTCGGAGCCAGCGTCGTGTTTGACAACTACAGGCCGGTCTGAAATCATGCAGACCTAGTCCTAGGCTTCTGTAAGTGACCACTGATGAAATAAGAGAGCTGTTCCGAGCTCGGCTTGCACAACATGAGAGATCTTCAGCAAATTTGTGCAATACAGCATTGGAAGGAGGCCATTCCCAGAAGAAGCAAGCAAAGCTTTTGCTGGTGCCATGTACTGCAGGCATATGATGGATGGCATTGCGAACCGCTCACTTTATGAAGAGTCCATGCTGAAGCAGTTGCCTCAGAGGTGAAGGCATACACAGATGTGATCAGATCTGCACAGACGCATGGGGCACATGGAGCCTTTTATGGCAGTCCTTGCGCAGATCGCATGCTGGATCAGGCATCGACTGACACCCGCAAAGCGCGGCACGAGAGATCTTCGAATCTCCTTGTCCTCCCCAAATACTTCGTTCACCATCGTAACGCAGGCCTCAAGTCAACCCAAATTCCGTTGGGCCGTCTGTTCTGCAAATGTGAGTGCTGGCGTGCAGATTGATAACCTCAACCTTGACCAAACTTGTTACTTGAGCCTTGAGGTTCCGGCTTGGCCTTAAATTTCGGGTCGGCTCATGCCATCAAACGATATGGAAACGCTTGGCGGCTCCGACGACCTCGTGTCCAGGAGAGCAAGCCCGAAAGAGTTTGAAAAGGTTCGGAAGCCCAGCCCAGTACCAAATCCAGGCGTTTTGCCCAAGCCTCATGCAACTACTTTGGATGGCTTCCGCAAAGTGAGCACCCTACTTTGGCGAGAACAGCTCCTACCTTGCCAAGCACGCGCTTTTTGACCCGCATCCTCAAAAAGCCTTTTGCCTGGCCTTGAGCAAGAGTCTCTTAGGTCTGGAAGCATCAAGAACTCATCGCCAACATTGATTTCGTGCGGGAGCGCTCCACGCTGGACCGTCAACATATCCACAAAGCGAGCCACGAAAGCTAATCTTAGGAAGTGCTACGCCAGGCTTGGCCGCCGGAGTTACATATAACTGAACCATGGCGACTGTGAGACGTATGACGGCCAACTCCTATCCAAAATCATTGAACCAGGCAAATAACAACGGCCTCACCGAACTCACCCCACACAGTGGCTTATTTAGAGAATTGGCCTAGAGCGGACTGGCATGTTCATGCCTTGCACGGACATGCCTGCATTAAGAACTGTGGTTTCATTACTTTCGTAGTGCGGATTCTCATCATCATGGGAGGCGGGATGTAGAAACCTCGGCGGATTACGCTGCATCTCCAAATTTTCTAGCAAGGGTTACCATTTGCCAGTGTGTCTTGGATTGATGGCTGCCAGTACGGGTCATCTCATCCGGCAGTCAAGTCTTGCATTACCACAACTGCTTTGGGTTAGGAATGCTGTCGTGAGGCGCATTCTAGGAAATGGACATGCGTTCCGGTTCAGGGGACCAACGAGATGAAGCGAGCGGTTGATGTGAAGACTCACATTGGGAGATGTTTGGAGGATGATCGTCACGTTGTACGGTCGAATGCCTTGAACCCTGCTTTTGACTGTTTCGATCGTGACTCTACAGTCTACAATTGGTGTGTCACTTGATTGATGTTGAGCCCTGCCAAGCTGACGTAGGTCAGATGTGCCAAGCTCTATTTGACGCTGTTGCTATGAAAAGTACTTCCACTTGAGACCAGGGTAGAGGCCATCGCTATGGATGTGAGGTGGTACCATGCTGAAGTGGATGCAAACCCGAGCGTGCTGTTCTTTGGAGTTCTCAGAGTCTCTGGTTTATAGATACGTGTGCTCATGCTGCAATGTACTCGTACCTTGGTAAGGCTCCTACGTCACAAGTCGGGCCGTTTCCACCGTGGAGGGTCGGCATGTTTGATGTGGCCGCCATTTTTGCAGCTGACCTTGGAAGGCAAGCTGAGGCAAGCTTCATATTTTTCGGCATTTGTGGACAATTTCGTGTACAAGACTCGAAGTGCAGCAATTGCATGACTGCACGCCGGAGTGTGAGCTCCGAGCAACAAAGACCTCTCGCAAGTTTGCAGCCAAAGCCTGAAGGTTTCTCCCTGGTTCGGTCTTGCGAGTTGGTGCCGTTGGTCGCTTGAAGTCAGTAATGCTTGACGAGGGCTACTGAAGGAGAGATCAACGCTCAAACAGGTGCGACGCTGCCTCCCAAGACTTTGTTCAACAGTGAGGCCCAGACTTGTATGAAATCAAACGAAATATAACGAAATCACTGAGTCAGTTCAATATATTCCCAAGCATGTGCTTCCAAACGATGTTGTTGAGGCTTTCACTTCACCCTCCATGAAGTCAACATGGTTTTCAACATGCAACCACTGGGAAAGCTGACTAGGACACCCATTGTTTGCTCCGAGGTTTGGCCTTCAGTATGCCAACAAGCTGAATCCATTGATGGCATGTCACGCTCGTTTGTGAACTTAGCTTTTACGTCGACTAATCAGCTTGAGCTTGGTGGCGCTGATGAGATTGCAGTGTTGGCCCATGTGCTGTTGGAGTACGTTAGCCATGATCGTGCTGGTTCCATTCGTTCGAGCAAGGGGGCTCACATGGTCGGTCGGCTGAGTGACGAACTGTCCGTGACAGAGGCAGAAACGTTGAGGACGTCCGTGCTTGGATGTGCTCGGCATTGTTGATCCCGGTGGCTGTCGCAGGTTGTTCATTTGCCAGATTCTATCACTCGGAGCCTACGTCTCTATTTGTCGCTCGTGCCCTTCCTCAGGTTAGTGTCAGGTTGTTTGGGATGACATCGTGCAACTGTTATGACGACTCCATGCATTTGTGTGTTGAATGAAAGGCCTATGTGATTGGGACACGGCGGAGTCCTTCCCGTCCTTGATCGATTGGGGGTTCTCGAATTCTGTTGATGGACGATTGTCAAAAAAGCAGAGCTGAGCAACTCATCATCGAGATTGATGAGGTATTTAGTGATTAGATACTTGCAATGACCTGCAACTGACTCAACCACATGCAGCGTTGCCTCTTGATGGAGTTGGCAACATTGCTTCAACTGGGCACTCTACAAATCCAAGGCAAAAGAGAGCTGGCCGAAACCAATCTGTTCAGTTGTGTAGAGGGCGAATATGCAGCAATCAGATCAGCCCTAGCCGAATCGTTGACGACGATCATCAAACAGTGTTTCGAACATACAGTAGGAGGCGACCTCATAGCTCGACTGCAACGTTCATGGAAAGCGTCTCGAGGCTGCGATCACCTTGCGCTGGGATTGTTTTCAGGCGAGGCAGTGTGAACTCTGACGCGTCGAGAAGGGCAACTCAACCAGAACGACTTTGCCCACTCCAACTCACAAACAAACCGACCGCAAACAGCCTAACCATCAATGAAGCGGAAGACCAGGTGAAACTGGGCGTTGAGTCATGATGTCTGCGGGACCGTAGTTCAGGAATGGCTGCGCGCTGCGTAAGCATGATAGGATCAGTTTAATGACGGGACCGTATCATTTGTGGCCTGCAAGCGTGATTCCAGCTTCGAGTGATTTAGGGGGTTGTTATCCCATGCTCATGCAGGCTCTCATTCGTTGCCTGTGCTGCCAGAGGATGGCCCCGCTTCAAGAAATGAAAAGTGTGTGATTTGCACACAGCTTCTTCACTGGCAGATTGTTTGCATGTTTTGCTGTAGGATGTTGTAGCTGAGTTCTTAAATTGCTGTGAATCTACATTTTTGGAGTTTATCTGGAAAGCCAGCATAAGACATTTTGCTAGCTTTTTCTGGGTGCGTAAACAAGCCGAGATTCATGAAACGACCACTGGCCACCCAAGCTGCACGTCAAGCGGCGCATCCACTTCCAAGGCTAGCAAATGTGGGGGCACGCCCCAGGACAACAGCTTCTTCAGGCAACCGCAACCCTGAGACATCTTGCAGGTTCTTGTGTGGAGGACATCTATTGCCTCCTGCTTCAAGCTTCCCTTGGACATCCTCACCAAGGACTTCTTGTCCCTCAACAGTTGAAGCACAAAATCAGTACTCTTCCAAAGTCAGGGCGCGGCCTCCTTCTGGCATCAGAGCGGTCGCAGCTCCCATCCAGCCATCCAGCAAGCTCCCTTGATCTCTGTGGCTGGAGCTGTCGCAGCTTACTGTCAGCGCCGTCACTTGTCAAAGTAGGTTTCTCCAGCCGCTGGCCGGTGTTGTTGGGGCTGTATAGAGAATCGCAGGATTTTCTATTTCTTGTCGATGCTTTGAAAATCTCGTCTGTGCCTAGCACTTATGCAAGTCGGCCACCTGAAGCCCACCGTCAGTTAGAGCAAGCACGTGGATTAATATTGCAGCGTTCGCGCCAAACAAAAGCCAGGACAAGAGAGTGCAAACTTTGCAATTTGTGAGCTTGATGCCTCTGTTCCTTTGACGAGCTGCTCGTCCTTTCTGCTAGTTATAAGTGTCGCAAGCAAACGCAAGAGATCCCGACTGCATGGCAGAATGTTGGCAATCATGATTGTAATGGCTGGAGCACATCTGTCCTTCGCATCTGCGGTGGCTGCCGTGCTTGCAATTTCTCCAGGCTGCTTCTCCATCTAGCACACAACAGGAAGCGCGAAGAATAAGGGGACCGGGGATGGGGCGGAGGTGACTGTTGAGTAGGTTTTACGATTGCACGGGGCAGTGTGTTCAGACTAGTACGGGAGCATCCTTATCGTGCCGTGATAATCAACAAACCTTCCAATAAACAGCACAAGGTATTTCTACTACCACAACTGGTCGGCCTGTCAGTGTTGTGCATTGCTCTGATGCTCCTTGCATATACGCAAGCAACGCCAGGTTTTCGGGACATGGAGGATGTGATGGAGACACGTTCTGCCCAGCAGTCTTCCTGAGCCATGCCTTCTGGGTAGTCTCCTTAGTTTGTTCTCCGACCGTTTTCCCTTAGGCAGTTTGGGGCTTGGAGAGTGCATATCTGTTTGAAGTAGATGCGGAAGTGAGGTTGGTTTTGCTGGACGCAGCAAAACCTATGATGAGCTTCGAAACTACACTGCCGAGGCATCTTCATATGCTATCAGAGTTCACAACGATCTTGTTCCATCGTTCTATATCAAAGTGCAGGCAAGGCTGCAGAAGGACGTGGTTGTTGCTTGGGATGCAGCAGTTGCTCAGCAAGATGCTGACTATGCCGAAGCCTCAGGCTGTTGACTTGCGGACGGAAATGGTTGGCCTTTTATGCGTTTCTCACAATCCGACATGAGTCATACTTAGGCGAAATGCTACACCCTAGCCATTGTTGAGTCTTCAAGCGATCCAGTGCTTCAAATACCGCAAGACAAAGAAAGAGATAAGGCAAAACAAAAAACACTAAGGCCCCAAACTTGTACAACAACCCTGCAAAAACGAAGGTCTAATTTCTGGAGCAGACTTATTTTCACCTTTGGACGGTTCCCACCCTCCCAGGTTGCAAAGTGCAGAAACTGGAGCAGGCTTCTGTCTAAATCAAACGCGAGGCCTACGTGATGGGCAGCTTTCCGTTGGAGGCAAGCTACAGAGCATGATCAAAGAAGACTGTAAACTAGTAGCGCTCCACGAACGCTCCACTTCGACCATCTTCGACCTTCTGCCAGGCGCAGGACAAGCTCAGCTCTGAGTGGGATATTGAATGTCAGGCGGGGCGCTTCCATGCATTCCATGCACATTCGATTGGAGGCTTTTTCCAACACAGTTTGCTGTTTTGCTGTGCTGAGTTTGGTGGCTGGAGTCACCTTGGCCAGTCCTTGCTCTCCACGCTACTCCAGGACTGCAGGAGTTCATGGCTGGGCTGGAGCTTTCGCTAGAACCCTTTGATACGAGACATGATTTGCCCCCGCGAAGTATCTACTTCCAGGCCCAGCCATCGGGAGGTCTAGAGTCTAAGACAGAATGGGACTATTGATATGAGATGGTATAAGATGGCCGTGCGCGCGCAAGACATGGGCTGTTGGTCAACCGTAGAAAGCTGGCTTTTGACTGGACCAGCGCAGGATGCGGTGTCCTACGCTGTCAGGCATGCAGCCCTAAATGGCTTATGAGAGTATTTAATGTGCGTTGCGAACGATTTCATGGCAGTAATGCTAGATCGACTAGGTGGCCTGGCGCCGTATCAAAGTGCCTGCAGGTGTCCAGATGACCTGCGTCCACAGGAGCGTTTCAGAATCAGGCCGTCGCTGCTGACAGAGCTACTTGGCTGCAGACATGGCAAGCAATCCATCATTGTCTTTACCTGTGTCCGTGGTCCCGAACCCCTTCGCCATCCCCGCCGCATCCTCCATTTCCCACCAGCACCAGCACCAGCACCAGCACCACCACCAGTACCACTGCTGCCGCCACCAGCACCCACCACGCCAAGACCGAACATGGTGCCCACGGCCACCAAATCATCCATTCAGACCCTCGGTTAAGCAATGTGAGCGGTCCGACTCATTGGTATACTCACTGCGACGATCTCATCCTTTGACAGCCACGACCACGATCACGACTGACAACGACCAGCAACTCGACTACCGCTATCACCCCTGTCAACATGGCCCACCAAGGCCACCCCCGTCAAAAACCGCTTCAGCTGGTCAAGAGAAACGAGACATCATCCCATCAAAGAGACTGCGGTGAACCGTCCATCAGGCAGGAGTTTGATGATTGGCATCTAGCTTTCTTCTTCGATGCCCGGCCAGCAGCTCAGACGGCTTTGGATTTCTTAGGTTTTTTCCACTTCCCCACCCTTCCACCTCAAGCTAACCTTAGACTGGAACTACGAGAGTCCTCCGGACAGTCTCCTAGTAAGCAACCACGAAAGTGTCCGACTAAAACTACAAGAAGTATCACCAAGTCATGCATCATGCCCTTGAACCATAAACAAAAAGCAAAGCGGCTTGTGGTGAAGCTGCCTTCGGCCTCGAAATGCATTGCCCGCATGCAGGCCATTTGTCAGGGTCGAGTCGCAGAACAACATGATGCTGACTGCCAGCGCCACAGCGCTATGCTGTGCTGTGTGCACTGTAGCCTTCAACTAGAACATGTGATGCCAGTGAAAGCTCGCAGGGCTTCATATGCCTTGTCCTCTGCGTGGCGTCCCTCCAGTTCTCCAAGGATTGCTTGGCGTATTGTCAAATAAGAGGGCTTCACATGTAAGCAAGCTCACTTGCAAGTGGCCATCTGCTCCTACCCACACACTTTTTTTGCCCGCACAGGGCATTGTCTTGGATTGCAGTGTTCCAGCTTCGCCATAATTCGCTTAAGTCTGTGAGTGGATGTGAGTGGTAAAACGTCATGCCTGCGAGCGCAGCTTTCTTCAAACAGTCGGAGATGGCTCTCCAACCTAGATTGCGCAGTGAGATAGCTATGGTAGATTGACTGTTACCTTCTCATGCTGCTTCCTGCAGACCATTCTTCCTCTGTCAACGAGGGCCCCGACGGCTCTCCAGAGCGTTTGAGGCAAAGGATTCCTCTCGGATCCTGACCTGGCCATCTTCAAAACACAGAGATTTGTCAAAGTGCGAGAAAGGGGTCTTCATCAACTGTCATTAAGTTAAAGACGAACATGCGCAACTTTTTGAAAGCATCTCTGGCAGACTTTGAGAGCGCAGAGGTGGACCGCAACATTCTGCAACACAATTTGATGCATACAAAAGCAAGAGCATTCAGCCAAGATCCTGCTGCACACGCATCACCTTTGCGATTGCTACATTATGGCATGGCTTACATTGTCCGTATGGGCTTGACGGTGCAGTCAGGATGCAAATGCTTTGGTCCTGCGCCCTGTGGAGCGCATGATTGAGAAGGCCTGGCCATGCCTCTTGACGGGCTACTCTTGGGTTTACCTGCCGTCTCAACAAATCCTCTTGCATCCAGTGATTGTCTGTTCAGGGCACCGTTGAGGGCACCAATAGCTGATGCCTAGCTATGATAGACATTCTTGCAATGCTCGCTGCCGAGACTGTAGTTCACACTATAGCCGGGGTATTCAGCGCAAGAGACCCATTCTGAATCATGAGCTAGTCGCACGAGGCGCACTTTGTGTAAGTTTGTGCGTTGGGGGTAGGCGCGTGGGGTCAAAAGGGAATAAGCCAGTTGTTCCACCCCAGACACCTAGTGGAAGCAACTCAGAGGATTTCGCATTTTGTTGGTTTGGGTGTTAGTGCTTTGGCATTGTTCACGGTCTTCGGGCTGTGGAGCAGGACTGGCTCCAGGCTGTTCATGCATTGCAGCTTGAGGGTCCCGCGTCGGTTCCGCAACTATGTTCACAGTCTTGCAAAGACCCAATGTGTTTTGATGCGGCTACCAGGCGCAGGCAACACCGTTGACAGCAAGAGCGACAGCACATTGCTTGATGACCATAACTTGGCTAATCAGCGCGCGTACCGCTCAAAGCCTGACTCAGTACCACCGTTACTGTTGCCGACCTTCCTCAGCATTACTGGCATGGAGGACGGTGAATTGCAAGCCATGAGCACAACAAGCACGACCGATTCTAATTACCGATGATGGATGATACTTGTAGTGATAATGGGCAGCCTAGCTAACAACACAGAGACTACATGTTAAAACCTTTCAGAACTTGCGGTCGCATGCCAATCCCCTGTGTGGACAAGACAAAAGAGGAGGGTCCCCGTCCAATTGTAAGAGCAGAAGGCAATATGGATGAGGATCCTTGTCCTGCTGCGAGGTCAACCTCATAAGAGACAATCCCCTGGCCGCCATGAAGATGGCTGATGATGAGTTCAAGGCTTCTTCGAAATGCACGTGCCTGCAGGCTGTCAAAGATGGGCCAAGTGATGGATCTTTTCTGGCCAGGGCGAAGAGATCAAAAAGTTCAAGGCAAATACAAACAGGCCCATCAGTTCATGCTGCCAAGATTGTTGCCAATTCCCACTCCACACGGCTACCAGGGAAAAGCGAAGCATCTGGTTGGAGAAGTACCATCTATCTTTTTTGCGCCCGTCTGACTTTTTCCAGCACAGCTTCGCTGCTCCAGATCTTACGGGGTGTTGAACCTGAGCATGCCCCTAGGTCTCGAATGCTGAACTGGTTCTCGACCTCAGGCAGGGTTAATTCAGAGGGGACAGTCATGCTCAAGGCAACATGAGGCATGCCCGTTTGCCTTCTTGTTTATACGTATCGGCACAGGCATCAAGAAGAATAACAGACATCTAGCTACGCAGGAAGAAAAGGTTTCTAAGAATCAAAACAGTCAGGCTTGTGCCTGGTCCTCGGGTCTGCTGGTCCTCTGGCGCACCCGATGTAAAACCATCTCATCATAGAGCCCCCATAATATGGTCCCGTCAGCCATTTGGGGAGTCTTCAGGCCCTACGACCCAGCGCGGATATCAAGGGTCTGGCATGCCAATGAGCGGTCTCCCCAGCCTGCCCCTACAATCCAGACCCACCACGAGAATCATTTTCTCTTAGTATGAATTATTTCGGAAATCTACTACGAAATCACCCCATCGCAAGAATAAGGTGTGTGTGCAAATCTTGGTTTCAAACCAGCCGAAGTCTGAAAGTGCAAATTTAAACTAGATACCCTGCACCACCAACTCTGTGTGCTGCGCTTCTATTTTAATCGCAGCCCAGAAGCAGGCGAACAGGTTCATCTGGAATCAGGACGGTCAGTACCTCGCGGAATGCAGTATGTAAGCTCATGCAAAGCATCAGGTGACGCAAGCATGCTTTGCAAACTGAACCTGCGCCAAAGTCTGCAAGAGCAGGCCCTAGTCGAGAGTGCTGGATTGGTCACCATCTTGTGTGCATGGATTGTCCCCTGGCAAACTGAACCCGAGATTCCTGGGTTGGTTCAGTTTGAACGCACAAAAGGCAGGCCCTTGGGGCCCCGCTCCTTCTCCCTGTCGCCTCAAAAGCAACGCCATGTTGATTGTTGCGCTTTGCTTTCAAGTATTGAAGGTGGTGTAAGCATGCCAGGTTAAGGTGCAAGGGCTCTGAATTCTAAACTGACTATCTCAAAAGGGTCGAATTGCTTGGCCCTTCAGCTGAGGGTATATAGTATGATCCCTCAACGATTTTCAAGCCCCTATGTAGCGCTTGGAACCTGCCCCAAAACAGCAAACGGCTCATCCGCAGGCACTCATGCGGAGTCCAAATGTAAGGCAAGGCACGATGTGTCAGGACCTTGCGCAACAATTCATGTCTTAACACGCTCGCATTCATAGCACGCTAATGTGAGCAGCAGTTTTTTTAGGCTAGATCAACTATTAATTCGGGCGACCCTATCGTCTCCAATTCGTGTCCGAAAATGAGGTTCTCCTGTGCGCGCGGAAGGACGCGGAAGCTCCGCGGAAGCGTTTCTTCGCGGAAGGCTTGCGGAAGCTCATGTTTTCA
>CAJNIZ010004269.1:32471-43180 GCA_905231905.1 Symbiodinium pilosum
CTTGAGGCCCTTAAGCTCTGACTTATTTGATGAAGAATAAGCAAATGATGACTATTTTTAAATAACTATTTAAACTTTTGAGATCTAAAATTAGGAATTTTGCCCCCAAAACTTGACATTAAAGCGGGTCCCTAAACATACCCACGGATCCTGAATTAGCCCCGGAACTTGACATTAAACCGGGTCCCCATGCATAAGAGGGTCCAACATTACCTCCGCACCACAGCTTAGTGCCGCCATCATTCTTTCATGAGCATCAAGAAGAGTTCCAGGTGGGTAGACGCAAGCTCATACCAGGTCATAGGTTCATGTAAGGATCGTATAAGGGTACTGGGGCTTGTTAAGGCCGCAACTTTCCTGGAGAGCAGGTGAGTTGACGAGAGCCCACTGCCAAATCCCAAGTCGATGTCCTTCCCCGCCTCTCATGGGACTCAATTACGTCATTGCCCCTCATCTTGCAGCTTGCCGCTGGCTGGCAGATTTTGACCATCGTCCGGGTTGTGCGGCCATTTTTGGAGCCCACCGCAGGCTCCGACATTCACATATCCGCTGCCTTGGAGACATGCTCTTAACACCGGGAACAGCAATGCCGCTTGTTGATGCCTTTTGTGTAGTTGACTTGTTGGTGCCATGCAGATATATGCAGACTACCTTGCGGTTGTCATCTCACTTGTGCGCTGGGGCAGTAGGGCAAGCAACCATTGGCAATTCGGACTTGCCAGAATGATGTTGCTCAGGGAAATTGTGAAGCCAATGGGGAACTTGCCTCTGGCAAGAAAGGTCTTCTGATACACGGGCATGGTATAGGTTGAGCTGACGCTGCAGCGCAACGAACGTTGCAAGGTGTGGGGTGGGTCGAAGCTGGTCTCGGAGAACGCTACACCAGCCGACTGTCCATGTGTGGACCAGACAAATCAAAGCTCTTCAGGTGTTGAGGTGTACCATGCCTGCAGACAGGCGTGTGCAGCTTGCCGTTTTAGGGCATGGCTTGCCAACGTCAACCAGCTAGCTGCAGATATTGCAGATCTTGCTGCAGATGGCACCCCTATATACAGGCAACGCTTGCCAAGAAAAGCTGAGAGGTATTGCCGAACGACGCTGCTTGTCTCTCTCTTGCCTTCTTACTCATGGTTTCAGGCTATTAGAAGTTCCGAAGCCGGCATTTGCCATTTGCGATGGAAAGATGGGATATCGTAGCCTGTTTTGGTACGGATCTGACCAGCGCATACCAGTGCTACTTGTGCCAATCTCATGGTCAGTGCTCTGCTGCAGTCACTGTAGGCTATACGTGTTCCAAAGAAAGTTCAAGCCTTGTGCTTGCTAATTGAGAGTCTGATTCAGTCTGATGGCTTTGTCTACGATGATTCTTGTGGACTTACTCGCGTTACATCTACGTACAAAATGAAATGTAGGCATGCAGGCATGCAAGTCCTACTCAAAGATCTTATCAAGTATGGTGGCTGGCCTGCTGAAACATCTCTCTTCCGATCTTGCCAAGCGTGCAAGCAGCCTCAGATTGTCAAGATCTTTCTGTCAGCCGCCTGGCTGTCTCTTCAGTGCTTTGCTGGGCTGCAGTAACTGGCGTAGATGCGTGTGCCTCGAAAACGTCAGTTGCTGATCAAGCGCTGCCCTCCGGAGTGCAGATTTCGCGCGACATGCGTACTAGCTTGAACCAACGCAACAAAAAGCAGGGGCTTGGCCACATGTTTTTGTTTTGCCTCTCATGGAAAGTTGCATCGGGCAAGCGACGGTCTAAAGGAAGCCGGCACGGAACCTAGCTAGGCATCCAGAGGTGTTGCTTTCGATGGGCCCAATGGTGTTACAAAGTCAGCAGGTACCAGAACTACTCGGAGGGTGAATGGCGTGTGGCTAGACGACTATTGAAGGCAATGCTGAGCAAATCTAATCCTGGCTGCCAGAAGGGTGTTCTCCTCACAGGCCACTCAGGACATGCTTGGCTTTCAGGCTCGGGCTTCAAATAGCATGTGCGCTTGTGGTCGGAGAGTCTGAACGCGATGCCTTGGATGCAAGCGGATTCATACAGGATGGTCCAAGCACCGCGCTACTGGCCTTCATGGAGACACCCTACCAGTTTGAGGTTGGAGTGGAAGCGTTGTGAGTCATCAAAGAGGCCTAGTCGCTCATCTTCTCAGGCTCCGCCAAAATGGATGGGTGTGCGGGATGTCCCTCTGCGCGGGCCATGATTGACCCTGTACATTGCCAGCCAGCTGTGTTATCTCTTTGCTGCCCTGACCGAGGTGAGACGGCTCACCCAAGCGTAGATAGATTGCGTGCTTCTACTCCTCTGCCGAAAATTCGGAGAGGTCATACAAAGTAGCGCACGTCGTAAGTATGTCCGACATCTAGACGTTTGTTGGACAAAGATGGCAATGGGCTGCATGTAACCTAGCGGTTTGCGGGCAAATCCCTGGGCTGTTCACCTGCTTCTATATGGTGGTAGACACCATTCCCAGAGGTTATTGTTGCATCCAACTCCAAGACCAGATTCGCAAAGCGAACCTGTTTGTAGTTTCACCTCGACATGCGGTTGAAGTGTTTGTGATGTTTGTGGTGTTCTTAAAGGAGGGGGAGACCGTCAGCAGTCTTCCTTGGTGTGCGATGATACAAGATGAGCACGCTGCTGGCCAAGTCTGCGTGCGGCCACATAAGCGCATGGATTTAGTATCATGCTTGGAGCGATCTGCAAAAACTAAAACACACGTACTTGAAAACATCAGGGCTCATGAGCATTTTCCAAAGGAGTTTGCCTGTTTCCTTGCCGTACTTGTAGTTAGATCTACAGAAGAAGAAATATGAGTTCCTCCTGCCTGTGCGGCCACGGCCATGGAAGCTTCTTTGAGATGCGGGGCAGGCGTCAGATGAGTGATCAAGGAATCCAGTCCATCATCACAACATGTGAGGCCCAGAGCCTTTCCAGGTTGGCCGCTGCCAAATCTTTCAATAGTTTGACGTAGTTTGACGTTGCATATGAAGCTGTGAGGCTTGGCTGCAAATCCTTGGCGAAAGGCCATTGCCCAAGGTATCCATGGGTCATGCAGAGCTGTGAAATACCTGGTTCTCTAACAAGAAGGCGTCCTAGCTGCCACAGCCTGCCAAGGACAGAACTGATTAGTACTAGCATCTTCTTGTATGCTGCTGTTTTTGCCATTTCTGTGACAGACTTGGATAAGTTCAACTCCCCCAAATGCAGTACGTAACGCCTTTTTTCAGGGTGTATTGGAACTTTTCCGTCCGGACCGAAGGCCAGAGTAGAGGCACTTGCAGTCGGCAAAGCTGAGAGATTTGGTGAGCAAAGGAGCATTTTTCGGCTTTGAATGCAAGGTCGGTGACTGGGGAGCAAGGCAGCCTAGAAGGGCAGATCCGAGGCGCAGGGAGGCCTCGAAACCGTCGCAAGCAAGGTCACAGGAGTCGTTCTGTTTCACACGATTTGCTCCTAAATTTGTCATATGCCGGTGGTGTTTGTTGTGCCCATGGAAGTGAGCGCTACGAAGTTTAATGAAGTTTAGCAGATCATTGAATCAGACAACAGCTCCCGTTGCAGAAGCAACTGAGTCATGCGCTAAAGGAATGATTCCCAGCTGCAAGCACGTCGTCCGAGATTTTGCCCAAAAACCCTCTACTCTTGGGTTGTCGTTTAGGTTCTCTAAGCAAGGGGTGAGTCATGAACGTGCGGGTATCGTGCGGTTCCGCCAAGCTACTGGTATGGCCCGGTTCCACCAAGCTACGGCCCAGGCACGGTCCCGTGCAGCCAAGGAAAGAAACTGTGCGGGATTGTGCGGGCGACGTGCGGGTTGGCAAAGCTATGGTTGAGGTATGCGCGGGTAACGTGCGTGTCCACCAGGCTACATGCAGGTAATTTGCGGTTCCGCCAAGCTGCGGCCCTGGTCTACGGCCCTGGCATGTCTGTGTCTTGGCCAAGGCACAGCCCTCGTACCGTCAGGGCACCGAGCGCACTTTGAGGACGCGCCAGGAAGGCCCGAAGACCCATGATCAGCAACGGCAGGTCCTGGCTTTCAATATCGGCCCCCCGCGGAAATGGAGAGAGGAGGAGTAGGGAGAGAGAGATGGAGCCGCGAGCCTCAAGCCCTCCCACACACTCCGTGAGCCCTTGTAGTCCGCTCCTCCCACTCTCAGTGCTTGGACGGGCTTCAGGAGAAACCTGTGCCTTGCGTCTCCGCTCTGAGCAATCTTCAACTTGGGCAAGTTTGGAACACTACGCGCCTGCGTACTCCTTGCACCTTTTGTCCACCTTTGTCTACAAGATCGCTCCTGAAAGGTGTCAGGTGCTGCGCGACAGGCCTATATCCCGGTCCTACAGTATCTGCGCTACAACCTCCACCCAGCCAACCACGCTGGGAGACGGACAACAACCTCTGCAAGACCGTGACTCTGGCAAGGACACCATTGAGGAAACTACTCTTCCAGAAGATCGCGGCACCAACCAGACAAGCAGTGGCCACAGCATCTACAGCCATGCGCTAATGGCCTTTACCAAGCTGAGGCAAGAGACATTGTAGGCAAGGCAAAAGCATCATCGCGCAGACGCAGTTTTCAAACATGAGTGGGATCGACCATAACTAGGTGCTGCTTCCAGATAACCATTCCGAGACATGCAGTCCGAGTATACACCGTTCGGCTAACTGACATGGCTCCGCCAAAAGTGAGTGGATGAATTCACTACATAACTCGCATTTGGTCAACCCAGTACATACGCCCGCGTGATGGTAAGTTGCTAACACCTTTCCCAGTCCCAGCCATACGCTGCGAACACTGCCGGGCTTGAAACACCGATGCAGTGCGCAGCAATATCTATAGTTTGGTCTCAGAGCCGTGCATCCTTTTCCTACATAGCAGCCCGGCGAACCCACACCTTTGCAAACCCACACCCTTTCCAGAACCATTAGGGTCCCAGTGGCTATATTCCCCAACTCGTGCAACCGACCTCGTCTGCTACCAAAAGGTGTGAAGTGCTCAAGCTCAGGGCCCAATTTGACAGTTTCAAGTCACCGCAGGCCAACACCCAAGCATATAACCCTTTTGGTGCCTCGCAATCTCAGCCAGGGCTCTTAGCTGGAATATGGAAGGGGCCAAGATGAGGTACCAGCAGCCAACAGCTCATGCCCAACACGGGCCGGGGAGCGGATCCCCAGGGCCGGCGCAAGTCGATGACTCCATTGCCCGAGCGAAAGAATGAAAGAAAGAGAGCACTTTCGAGGAGTGGGAGGCGAAGCAGGGTCATGAGCGTGAGGGCCACGGCAGCACGGAGACGGATAGTGAGAGCGGCTGAGCAAGGGGCAAAGGGACACACACCAACCAAGGGGCCACTCGTTTCAGGTTTGGACAGATTTTTGTGTGAGGGGTTCTGTTGTCCTTTCGGGTTGTATAGTGTCCCGCAGCGGTTTAGCACCAGGCCCGCGAATAGTACGGTGGAGGCGGCTGTTCAGAGGTGCATGAAGGGGCAGAGCAAGTGCATCCTTGAGAGTCCAGCCTAGGGGCCAGCATGTTGTAAGGCCATCTTGCGTTCAGGTTCTGCTTGTCGGGAGAAGCGTTGCTCGTCATGTGCCCTGCCTAGAGAATCAGCTGGTAACCCGGTGAGCCCAAAACTGTACAAGAACAAGCGGCCGAGGGCGCCCTCTCGAAAGAAGAAAGTGAAAAGTGGCTGGGACCCAACGGGAGGGGGGTCAAGACTTACGCTGTTGCTTCATCATTACCCCAGGGGCCAGCTGATTCGGTATAGTAGAGGAGCTGCTAGGAACGTGGCAGGCAACCGACCGGCCCAGCGCAGATGCACGCCTGACACAGAAGCTAGTGGTCCAAGTGTTTTCTAGCCTCAGTGGTGCTTTCGAAGTGTGCTTGCTTGTGCCAGAGGTGGTTGTGACCTTAGTGGGTTCGTGTATTAGCTTGCTTGCAGAGCGGGGGGCAAGGCATCGATCAGTCTCACAGCTTCGCTGAGCAGGATGCCCACACAGACTGGGTGGGGTTGACGCTTTAGCTAGGGGCATAGGGCATCTTTGCCAAGTGGTAAAGTCTGTGGGGGGGTCGTTCCTCGTGAAGTGTGACCACAAGCTGAGTGCGGACAGTGCGTGGGTGTGGGGCAGGGCCCTAGGGGGGTCATCAGACCCCTCATCACCCGTAAAGAAAGAAAGAAAGATCGAAAGTGCCGACCCCAAGCTAACTACTGGTGTATCCTGTCCTAGTGACGGTGTCTGTGGTGGTGTGGCATAGGCAAAGCCCAACACAGGCGGAGAGCAAACCTTGGGGGTGGGCTTACTGGTCATCCTCAGCGCCCGCATGAAAGAAAGAGAAAGTGTCAAAATGCCATCTGCAGCAACAGCACATCCGTTGGCAAGCAATCATGCAGACGAAATAAAATTCTTCGGTTCTTGTCACGCGCGGAGATGTTTCACTAACAACGCCAAAGGATCCTGTAAGTTCAGGCTTCGGCAGCAGGAAGTCAGTTTCTGGGCCCTGCAGGCTCCCACCTTCCATCGTTTTTAAAGCTTGCAGAGATGGCCTCGGGTTGCCGCTCAAGATTGGCAGCTATGAAATTTGTATTCTTCGCACCATAGCGTTTGCGTCTTCTGGCCTGAAGCGAAACTTGCCAACAATTGAAACCCTCTTGCTCTTACTGCCACAGGCGAAAAGCCACCCCACAGAAAAAAAAATACCGGATCTTGCCATTCGTTCCGCGAAACTTCCATGAGCATTCCTCGGCCGCCAGGCTGCCGGTTTGATCGCAATTGCAACAGTGGTCTCAGTGCCTGCTGTGGCTCGCGGCAGCCTAACTTTTTCTTGCAACACATCAACTTCTGGGAAGACGTGCCAGGTCGTGGGATAGATTCACCATGATTAAACTGCCTCCTTCCAAGGTGCGGGGCCATTTGTGAACTTCCTATCTGACGTTCTGCCGAGCACCCAGCAACACCACGTGCTCAGCCACAGCCCGTCTGATGTTGAAAGACCTGTTGTCATTTGGTCAGGCCTGTAAAAGAAGCCCAACGTGCTTTCGCGAAAGCAGATTGGCAGATCCGCGATGGCACGCTGACCTAGTTATGGCAGAGAGCGCATATTCACATTACAGCTATTCAGCATGGAAGGTGTTAATCGATTCACGGAAGTCGTTGCTTCTCCTACAAAACCTCCGGAGGCTGGACCAAGCGACTGTTTTGGGGAACGCCTGTGTTTCAACTTGGATTCTCAAACAGTGGCAGCTGCTGCAGCTGTTTTGTCGCATTTACTGCATCCATGCTTGCAAGGTCCCGGATGCTGTTGGAGCTGAGGATGCTGTCATGGCTGCAGGCAGTCGCTAAGTCTTCACCAGTCCAGCCGGCTCTGCATATGTCTGCCCAGGCAGAGCAGCTGCCGATGCATCTGGGCTGGACAGGCTTGCCGTGTGAAATCTGGCATGTGTCGTGGGACGGTTTGTTCTGGTGTCTTCAGGAAGGCAATTTGCAGTTACGGGCAGGCAGAAGATTGCTCTTCGGGAGATGGAGCTCAGAGATCAGGACAGGCGACGTACCAGAACAGGTTAACCAATATTTTGAAGCATGACTTACGATTTCTGATTCTGTTGGTCCCTCTCACATTGGGCAAACTTCCATGCTGGCGCGTGAACTTAGCTCCATCTTCCCAGGAGCCAAAACGTCTGCGGGGGCGTGCAGAAGCTGGCCTTTTCGAGCGTAAGCCCGAGCTTGTCAGCGTTGTTTGCAGCGCAGGTGGTTGAGTGGCAGGCTCTTGCCTGAATTGTGAACCAGCATGGAATGTCATGACCCCTGTTTATCATCAGCAGCGGGCCAGCACGCACCCGTCGCATCCCTGCAGTGCCGGAGCGCAGAATATCTGCAGAGTGTCCCAGCAGTGCATCCGCAGAGTATCCCTAGCGCCACCCGCAGAATATCCCTGCAACGGCAAAGAGTCCTTGCGGTGCCCAACTGCAGTATCCCAGCAGTGCCCAAACAAAGAGCATCCCAGCATTACAACCGCAGAAGGTCCGCGCAGCATCCCAGCAGTGCCCAACCGCAGAAGATCCTTGCAGTGCCAAAACTACATCAAGTAAAGCATGGGATGAGCGAAGAGCAATGACGACTAAAGACAGCCATGTCAGCTGAAGCGATGCAATGTCGGGGCGGGCTTGCAGCTAGATCACACCAGGAAAGGAGTCATCAGACCTGGCAATAGAAAACAAGAGCAGCCCAATGACCCTGCCTGGGATGGCGGTGCGCCGGCGCTATCTTCGCTTGTTAGCGGGGCTGGCTAAGGCCTAAGGTCCTGATCGTGCCGCAAGCTGGCCAAAAGTGAGTGTCATCCAAAATACCAAAGTGCAAGAGGCCTCAAAAGCAATTGCCAAGTGACCGTTCTTTCGAGATTCAAGCCATATGACCCCATCAGGATGAAGTTGAAGTGGTAGTCACGGGCAAAATGGCTAGGGAAGCGCAGGGTCAGGAGTATTCAGGGGTTGAGGCTGCTGCGTGTTCCAAAGCCACGTCAAGGGACGGTTGCGTGCCGGCTGCCAAAGCAATGCCCGCATCAGACGGCGGTGATGTCTGGCATCCAAAGCCGGTTCTTCCTAAAGCGAGGCCATGGACCCCCTCGACTAACAAAGGACGAAAATCGAATTCTGAGCGACTTTAGCCTGCTCGCCATGGTGCTGCGGTTGAGTAGGACACAGGCCTAAATGGACTTCTGAAAGCAAATGTTCAACGGCATGTGTACACCGTCGTGGCCATATGGGAGTCTATCAGCTTCAGGTAAGCAGTTAAAAAATGGGCGCTAGAACATTTCTACTAAGGTACGGAAATAACTTTGGAATTCGGCCGGCAAACTCCGAAAAAGTGGTTCCCATTGTGGCGCACAAGCTCGCGGAAGCTTTCACGCAAGCACTTCGCTTGCGGAAGCTCCTTTTTCAATCCTCCGAATTCCTATCAGAAGATTATGGACATAGATCGTTAGGAACTTAAGCTGGGGCGGAGGCCCCGGAGAAGCACCTTCGACGAAAACGTCCGCGGAAGAGCACAGCGTCGGAAAACCTACCAACAGTCTTTGCAGGGGACTACGCGGAAGCTCGTGGGCGGAAGCTCCCTTATTCCATCAGATTTATGTACCGGTTTTTCTTTATCCGGTCAGGTAGCCGCAATTGTCCAAGCCAGGACAGTACAGAAACTTTGCGTGAGTGAAGCAAAGATAAACGGCATTCAGTAAAGCGCCGCCACGTCAAAAGCAATGTGCGAAGTTGCGAAGGCAAAGCAAAGTGAAGCCATATGACAAGCTCAAACACAGGCCGGAGTCCTGACCCTCAGAGCCACTGGCCACTGGCCCCAAAGAAATGCGCAGCGAAAAGAAGACCGTCCAGCAGAGCGCCGGGAATCCGTGAATCCAGAAAAATCCCAGAACAGCTCAAGATACCCAAGCCAAACCTCAAGCTAGGAGTGATCCGAATACATATTGTGACCCTGAGCTTGGAAAGGTGCGTCCTGCGTGGAGGTCTTGCCAAGACATGTGAAAGCGAATTCCGCTGCCACGCCTTTCCCGCTGCAAGATAAGCACAAATCCAAAGGCAGCGGAAGCGCTCCTTTGCGAGGCCGGTGCGAAATAGTCGTGACAGGAAAGGATACTGAAAAAGTCTTGATCAGCCAATGGAGCGCCTCAAGCACGTTTAGTCCCACCATGGGATGTGGGGTTCCCTCATCCGTATGTTGGTCTGGGGCCTCGAAGGACGAAAGCACATCTAACGTGTGAACCTGCGAGAGTTAGCCAATTTCATACCCCTGTTCAAGGTGCCGCTGCACAAAGGCTGACATAGCGAAGCAAAGTGGTGGCAGCCACTGTCTGCAAAAGCCTTGTCTGAAGCTTATCCCATGTCCTGGAGCACATCGGAGACATGAAAGATCAAAGGCTCAAGCTGCCGGAAAGTGCAACATGCCTCTGATTGTTTTATGGATGGGGATACAAGCGCTAGATACAACACAGGCCGTTGTGTAAGAGTGACTATACGCAGCTGGGGAGGCAATGCCGCAGAGGAACCATGTGTGTCTTTGTCCACCCTTGCCACGCTGGGGTACCCAGCATAATCCTGCGCTGACTTAAGTCGAGGGCAGGGCCTAACCTGCAAGGACTGAACGCGGCAACCTATGTGGCGCCGGGCAGGGGCTTTCGGGAGGGGTGAGCGGCAGAGGGGTCAGGACGACCAGGTAGAACCTGTGGAGCGTCCTCCTAACTTTGGCCCCGATCTACAACCATCGCATTGGATGCGGCGTATCGTGACGCTGGCGCGTGGGGCGTCCTCTGAATTCTGCGTGGAATCATTGACCCTCGCAAGGAACTACACAGGTGCCTGTTGTTCCGATTCCCCGCAGCATGAGCAACCTTCTGTACAGGCTGCTGCTCTGGCCTTCATATGTAGTCCGAGCACTGGAACAATTTGGGGGGTGGGGTGCCCCCTCCCTCCGGCAGAATGAGAAACTGAGGGCGCCAGATAAGAAGAATGATTGGGGCTCCTGGAACTCAATTGAAAAAGAATAGAAATTCGGACTTCTAGTACTTAAGAAATGGATAGGAATGTATTATCTCTATTGTCAGGATTGGTTCCCCCAAAAACATCTTTAGATGAGTCTGTTTTCCCATACAAAAAGCCACCTAATTTTAGCTAGTCTTTGGAGCCCAATTCTGTGATTCTCCTACAGGTGAGCTGC
>CAJNIZ010004269.1:47373-63203 GCA_905231905.1 Symbiodinium pilosum
CAAGCCTTGGAATGTGCGCCAAATACTGCAATGGCCAGCAAAAATGGGCTCAGGCGAGGACGCAATTTGTGCGCCGTTACAGGCCGACGGGGCCAATAACAAGGTACTGAAGTTGAGGTAATTCACTACCAAAAGAGGAGCTGAAACCCTAAAGCAAAGTACCTCCAAATGGCGCGTGGTGTGCCAAGCTATCCTGATGACATGACAAAATGCCACTGCACACATCATGCTGACCATTGCAAGAATGCCATGTAAGAGGATGTGAAAGGATGCACATGTACAGAAGATCAATGACAACAGAAGGAAGCGTGACTCAGGAATTCAAACGTCCTGTGCCACCCCCCCCCCTCCCCCCCAAAAAAATAAATAAATGTGGACACGAAGAGGTGAATGTTGACCTTATCGTGCTGTAGGAGACCTCCAGTCTCCCAGTTCTTGGGACAACATTTCTGGGTAGCTTGCCGACGAGAATCAATCTGCCTGAGCAGCATTGCGTGGAAAAGGTGCGCATCTTGCCAAATTGAATGGTCCTGCTAGATTCCAGGAATGCATGCAGGCAACTACACACGGCAGGCTTAAGCAAAAGCTCAACTGCGTCATCAAACCTAGCCAGAAATTACTGCAGTACAATGCCCTCCCCCGACTTGACTGCTTTTAGCAGCAGGTGCTGGTCGAAGTTTGGGGAGAAGGTGGCAGTGAAGAGCTGGTCCTGCCAATATTGGTTGAAGGCGGGAGCGTGGGCAATCCGTTCACCGATGAACTACGACGGAAAGACTGGCTGGCAGGATGCGACAGTTAGTTCGACAAATAAACGCCTGATCACGTATGCTGTATACTGTATACTGTATCGCTCATTTGCTCGTGGCTTTGTCAGACGCCCCCACACGCACATACGGGTGACCTTGCAGGCGATCCGTTCGTGGACGCGCAGTTGCTGCTGTCGGAGGAGACATGCCAATGCTTTCGCAAGACACGGTTGCATGAGCCTCAAACATGTCACCAGGCCCTCAGAGGAGCAACATAGGCTTGCAGTCTCGAAAGGCTTGGTAGACCGTGTTCAGAGTCCCAACCCTGCTTTTGGATGCGAGGCGCTCCAATCGGCTGTCACCCGCTAGAAAGGGCAAGATTTCAAAACTTCATGTAGGATGCGGGCACAAGCGTGAAGTGCTGAGTGCAGGGCCACCTCCAGTCAGGTAGCTCTACTTGTGCATCTTGTGCTGAGGGTCGCTTCAGAGAGCTTGTCACTGTCATGCTTGAGGTTGAAGCCTGTAAGCCGACAAACAGCTTGAGTTGTACATTTTTGTAAATGAGTTTTTTGATCCAGGGTGTGGGACATGACGGAACATAAATCATTAATGGAGCGGACCAATGTCGCTCCACATGCTGAGCAGAAAGGTCATGGGAGGCCAGCTGATTCGTGGGACAGCTGCATAAGTAATAAGGAGCACCTGCATTGCTGCATGCGGCTCGTCACATCTGATCTGACGGTCTCTGCCTGACGGGTCCCCAAAGCGGTTCCGCTTGGCAAGCTGATGGTTTGGATGCCAGCATCGACTGGACAGTTAAGTTGAGGTTTGGATGACGCTTTGCAGACACCGCGGCCGGACGGCCGGGATATGGGTACGTAATGCGCTGGGAAGGCTTGGTCAGGAAAGGGCAGTCGGGCAGGTTGCCAAGGGATGCCAAGGGGAGATGGCTCGGACACATCACGGGCTCCCTCGACTCTGAGCCCCCTCATCAAACCCTTTGATCATCCACTGCTGACAGCAATTCAGTGTCTGGATTAACACATGCTGCTTCATTACATCGTTCTACTCGCAGAACCATGATCTGTGTGATGCTCGTCTGAGCTTTGAAGCCCAGGAGCTTGCGCCACCGGTGCTGCCGGACCCAATCCTGGCGGTGCTTGTCGCATGGCTGGAGGAGGCACCGTTCTTGCCGTTTATTGGTACCTTCTGGCGGCTTTTAAATTGCTGCCTGTTCCCTCCCAGTGTTCCAGGCGGATGGACCAGGATATGCATCCTTGCAGAACTACTATGCCGTGTCCGCAGACGATTGAGAAAAAAAAATGGGGCATCAGGTCAAGTGCACGAGCATCTCAGGTGAACTCCCGCTGGCGTGGAAGAAGTGAGACCTCCAGCATGGTGTCAGCCGGGCATTGTTAGGGGCTGCCTGTTTTGACTTGTTGGGTTCTGCCCAAAAGCGAGACCCGCAGCCAGGTATGTCCCGAAGCAGCGCCTTTTTCAGCTCACTCTCCACAGGTGGGTTTCTATTTCTGTCCATAAAAACGATGAACAAGATGAACAAGAAAAAAATGGAAGCTGTCCAGGTCACCGCCAGCATAGACGCAAGGCCTCATTCATTCATGCTGGGTATGCAGTGGTTGCGCTGTGAGTATGATTTGGCTCAGGTATGCTCAGGTCATATTCCGAACCATACCCTCAGAAAATGGGCAGGTGGATCAGGCGGGGCTGAAAAAGCATGTTCTTGGCGAAGCTTTGCCAAGCTCTCACAGCTGCCAGGCTTTGGCCACCCGCGACTTGTCCCCCGCGGAAAAGACGATGTTCGGGCTTTCATTGTGGAATCTCTGGATGAAGCTCCCCGAGGACTTTCGCTTGGGTTTTATTTTTGGGCACCACACCCGATAATGCCCAAACCCTGACCTCTGAAGGAGTCTTGGGCCCTTGATAGACGGAACGTTTGCCGCCTGACATGTGCCATGCCTTGCAGATCTTGCAGGACGAATGATAGCCAGCGCCAAGTTGCTCAAATGAGAGGCTTAGACAATAAGTGGCTGAGCCTTGGAAAGAAGTGCTTTGCTGGCTGTGTTGGGCGTGCATGTTTTAAGCGAACTACAGGTACTAGCAATGACCGGAAAAAAAACATGTTTTCGTCTTGGCGTGTTGTATTCACTGTCCAAGACTGATAGCGACCGAGCAAAGGGATTGCTTCGGCATACCTACCAACTACAGAGGATGCCTGCCCACTATCTGTGACAGCAAGCCGTTACACACAGCACTAGAAGTAGCTCATGCCCCCTTCTTCTGCAACTTCTTTCATGTCTGCTATTCTTGGACAACTGCACACCTTCGATCACAAAATATGTCAGACACGGTTGATGGGCATGTTGTGGATGCAGTCACCATTTTCCGTTTGTCGAGCAGCTGTATCGTGGTCGTAGTTTTCGGGGATGCTCCTTCTGCTTCTTTTTCTGTCGCTTTTGCTTCAGTCGCAGCTACTGACCGATGGTGCAGGTGTGATCTTTGCTGATGGAGGCCATGCTGATGCGCAGGATGCTGCCTTGGTGGTGGTGGCGGCGTCGGCTGTGGCAGCGGCGGGCACGGTGTTGGAGCAGCGGTGTTTTTTGGTGGCTGTGACATTCAGTGACGGCGTTCGGTGATGGTGTGGGTGAGAGCAGTTGGGGCGGCGGTGGCGCTGGTGGATGAGGAGGATTATGATGATGCTGCCGTTGCTTTCACAGCTGCAGCAGCTGCAGCAAGGAGGAGGAATTGCCAGCTACTAGGTAGGATACTAGGTAATGCTAGGTATCATGGTGAGGCATAGTTCACTCCACATACTCCACAGAGCAGCGAAATGGCAAAGACATGGCTGCACCGTTGCTTCTCAACACCAGGCGTCAGGATGTTTTGCCTTAGAAATTAGATGTTTGGCCATGGGACGGCGAAGCCGCTTGGTCAGTGCATGTGTAAAGCAGGATGAGAGGCACGATGATGGCCCATTCATTGACTACATGTTTCGTGAGGTGGCTCGTCGGGGCTTGCTGCGCGATGAGGAATCGCTAGCGAACTTTGCCGCTGACCCACTGTCCTTTGTCCGGCGCATCTTGGCCACCGACTATGCAGCACAAACAACTGCAGATCAGGCATTGGTGCGCGAGCAGCTCATCTGGAAGATGACACACATATTAGCTACAGACCAGGATTCAACATCACGCAATTGCTGGGAGGTGGTGCGGGAGGTGTACAGGATCCTGCGCGCCGCAAGGTTGCTAAGAACTCGCGTGAGCCTGCACCTCCTCCAGAAGAACATCCAGGAAACCATAGACAGGAAAGAGGCAAGAAAGCAAGCCGAATCAACGTCAAATCGCCACAGTCGTTTGAAAGACTTCTGGCCACAGTTCCATAACTCCTCTCGCCTCGGCACTCCACTAGATGTGAAAAGCTTCACTTCAAGTGATGTTGTTTTGCCGGCGCTGGTGCCAAGTCCCCTGAGCAAGGGCTCCAAAAGCCTGAAAGACCTAGAATGGAAGACTCGAGGCGCTCGCAGCCATTGCTCCGCAGGTTCATGGAATTGGTTGCCAGCTTTGAAGGAGCCACCCTTGACAGTCAAGGATGCGATTGCAAAGTCTGCTTCAACTTCCAGGATCAACCATCCAGACCCGAAGCTGGTGGTGGCAAAAGATGCCTGCGGCTTGGGCAGCTATGTCAGAGATAAAAAGGAGATCTTTCCCAAACTCATTCCTGACAGCTCTGCAATGGCGCCAACGACTTTGCTTCCAAGCATCCAGGACAGCCCAAAAGAGTCTGCTCTTCTTTACAAAGGCAAGTTCCAGCGGCCTTGGGAGATCGGTCAGCTTGCAAGCCAATCACTTTCCACGAAACAGTACCTCAGCGCCTGCAACCGGGAAGGCCTCTTGCCCTCGACAGATCCCTTCGTAACTGGACACTCTGACTGCATCAATGCCAAAGCCCAGGGCCTCTCCGATCGCGACCTCCTGGCAATCTGCGAGATGCTGGAGATGGGCTCTCCTGTGCGGGAGTTAGACTTGGAAGGCAATGCTTCCATTTCTGAGCGGGCTTTCCTGCATCTCTTTGCTTACTTCGCAGATTCGAAGGAGCCCAAGGAGCCGAAGGTCTCTGGCGGCCGCGGCCGCAATCTGCAAAAGCTGAGCCTGGCGGGCTGTCCAAATGTCGTTCAGGATGAGGCTTTTGCTGGCCTGATCCAACTGCTAGGTTCTAACAGTATGCAGAACTTACAGAGTTTAAACCTAGCAGGCCTAGCGCTGGGCGTCAACTGGCAGGTTCCTTTGTGCAAGGCGATTCGCAACCATGGTTCCCTGAAAATCCTGTCCTTGGCAGACACCGGGCTTGGAACCAGATGTTCAGGAGACGAGGATGACAACACTATGGTGTGCTTGGTGGAACTCCTCAGTAGCAGGAGCATACTGCACTTGGATCTCAGCTGGAATTGCTTTGGTGCTCTTGGCTTTGACTTTTTGGGACAAAAGCTGATTGAGCTGGGAACGCTCGAGAAGCTGGATTTGGCCCATTGTTCCACATTGTCCAAGAAGTCGCCATGGAGCTCATCCATGGTGCACTTGCTCGAGCATCTCGGTGAGAACACATCCTTGCAGCTCTTGAACATATCAGGAAACTATTTGGACTTTCGCGCAGGACTTCTGCTTGAGGACTCTCTCGAGTACAATACAGTTTTGACGGAGATGGACGTCTCGCATAATGGATTGGGGAATTTAGGCATCCGAAGTTTGCTGCGATTGCTTGCAAGGAAAACATCTGGCCTGCAGTACTTCCATTTTGAGAACTGCAGCAAGGGAACTGTTGTCGGAGCTCGCACGGATATGCAGATCTTCCGCGCCTCTCGTCCACATGGGCGGTACAAGCTTGATTTGGCGCAGCCCTATGACCGCACATTACTGCGAATGCTGTACAAAACAGCCGAGCGACTGAACGTCTCTTTGGACCAGACGTTCCGCGACATGACATCTTCGCCAGCGTACAGCCATGCATCAAAAAACTCGGCTGGAATCTTTTCCATACCGCAGTTTGGTATGCTGGAGGTCACCTTTACAATGGACAAGGTGCTAGAGGACAGAGCCATGGCCATGGGTAGCTCGGATCCATTGGACTTCAGTGCAGTGCTTATGTGTCATGCTAATCTCCTGCGGATTCTTCCTGGTCGTTCGAAGCAAGTTGCGCTACTGGCTCAGTGGCGACGCATGGAAGGTCGTCGAGAAGAGCAAAGCATCATGATCGATGCTCTGTCCAAGGATTTTCGTCTCAGTTTTGCCCAAATGGCGGTGATGTGCCAAGACCGTGCACAGATTTGGGATGTCATGGCAAGCCTGCAGTGCACTCCAATGGAAAGCCCACTGCAGGCATTCTTGGGAAAGCGTCTTATTCCCAACTCCTGTGACTACGTCAGAATGCTTCAGCGGTCCGCACGTCAATATGCGATCAATGCTGACAATCCGACTGGTCACTACTCGTTGGACATGTCAAATCCAATCGATTATGGTGTTGCTGACAGCTTGGCAATTCTGGATAACTGGGAAGGGGCGCTACGAAGCCGAGAAGGCCGGATGGACACTTCACAGCTGGGCAACAACTCTCATGCGCGCAACGTCCAGCATGCAAACTGCCCCCTTCCTTGCAGCCTGACGGATTGGATTCTCGCAGAAAGCGATGTTCTTGTGCTAGACTACAGCAGTTCTCGGCGACCAAAAGGTGAAGCAATAAAGGATACGCAGTTTGAGATGATCATGTCTGCCATGCTTCAGTTTGCACGCTCCCCCGCTCGTTGCAGGCTGCAGGCGTTACTGCAGATTTCCCACACAATTCACGTGACATGCCTGCAGCTGCGGCAAATTGTGGACTTGTTCAAGGAGGAGACCTCCCGATGCGATGCATTTACTTTGTTTTACAATCGTATGGTTGATGTACAGAATGAGAAAGTTGTGCGTATGAGACTGGGTGAAGATGCATCCGCTTCCATGCTGTGCCGGCTTGGCTATACGGCAAGCTTTCCTTACTTACAACCAGAACAGATACATCTCCATCTCAGTTTCAAGAACTTTGATGAGCGGCTATTGGTGAGCTCGCTTCTGAAGCTGTCTAGCAAAGAGAGTCCCTCAAATATCAAGGATCCGTTGTTTACTTCCGGAGACGGTGTCGTGGACCCCCTGACGCTTGGAGTGCCCAAGTCTTGGGAGCAGATGTCCAACGTGCCCAAACACGGAGTCTTCGAGACGGAGTATGTGTGTAGAGCCGACCAGCGCAGTTTCAAAGTCAGAAAGGATCTCACCGAACAGATGGGAAGTTGGGATTTGTCAGAATTCGCAGAAGAAGACATATACTTCTACAACTTCACAAGCAAGCTGCCTTCTGACGTCCTGATGCTTGCGACCTGGATGATAGCAACCTGCGGGGAGCATTCCGCTGCCTTTGCCCAAATGAGGCAAGACAAGGATCCTGAAGCACAGATGAGCAGCCGCGAGTTTGAAGATGGATGCAAGCGATTGGGATTTGCAAAGTTCAAGGGGCCCGGCGAGCAGCAGCGATTCCAGAGTGTGTTTCGCTTCATTGATGTGCGTTCTGAAGGGAAGATCTCAATGAAAGACTGGGACAGCCTGCGGTATGTGGAGCAGGACATCAGCCAGCATGATTAATCTGCTCATTTGCAATCCATGGGCATGAGCATAGACCAACCGTGTAGTGACGAATCGCCTTTAGCGATTACAACATGGTCTTCAAATACGAAACGTTAGATAGATGTAGTTGTAAGCTAGCACAGTCACAACTGGACAACTAGAAGCCCCATACGACAGACACTCGTACAACAACCCAGCCATGGTTGAGAACCAAAACCCCCCCGCCATCACCATCATGTATTAAGCTTAGATATGGCAAGCTTTCAAACGCTGAGTGGGACCGCTTCAGGAAACAGGTTCATTCTCAGGAGCTCGAACTTGTAGTAGGGACATGTAGGGACCGCGCTTCGTCGGGATGCCGAGGGCTCAGTGCTATGCAAGTCTTCATGCATGGGACCTTGCCAACATCAAGCTGGTCTATTAGCACCCATACCGGCGACGCTTTTGTGCTCGGACAGGTTGTGCGGAGCACAACATGCACGAGCCGCGAAAGGGACGGTCATCTTGAGACATACCGGGTAATAAAGATTCAGGCTTGCCGTTCCGCATTTGTCTATCAGACGGTGGGGACCGAGGTCTCTGTGATATGGCTCTGGCCAGTTCATAGAAACCCATTCTACACACACCTGGGCAGGGACTAGACGACGGCCCCAAAAGGATCCAAAAGGTTGTCCCCAGGAAGCCCATTTCATAGAGCCACGGTGGGGGGTGCTGCAGGAAGTGACTACAAGCCCAACATAGCCCAACCCCCTCTTTCATCGAAGGACCAATGCTGGGGTATCTGATGGGGATGATGCCCTGCATTCCTGTGAACCCACCCTGCGTGTTTCCCCGGTGCCGCCTTGAAAAGCCCTTGAGGGGCACGGGTCACTGATGATCTCGCGAGGCCATTCCTTTAAAGGTAGAAGAAGTGCCTCCCGAGATCAGCTGTGACTCGTTCCCCTAAAAAATGCAAGCGCTGCTCCTCTATGAAATGGTTAGTACGACCTGGTCGGGAAATGGGAGTAATTGCCTGTTCTATTAGGCCTCCAACGCGTTGCTGTGAGAAACTTAAATTTCAAGAGCGGCACTTCGCTTCAGCTTGGGCCTTCCTCATGGACCGCTGCACCGGGATGCACCGGCGTACCGCTATCAAATTCTTGGTTACCTCTCCATGAAATGGTTGGCGCGACCTGCTTCAAATCTAAATCCCAAGCTTTCTTTACGAAATGGGTTTTGCACTCAGAGGCAAATGCTGTTGTGACCCCGCATTCCATAGAAGTCGCTAAGAAAGGGTAAGGTCAGAGGTCCTGGCTCCAACCCAACCATTTCATAGTGTTTTTTTTTTTGTGCAGTGCAGGGTTACATAACCATTTCGGGTAATATTACTGCTAGCCCGCCTGCCTCAGCCAGCCCGCGCCGGTGACCTAAAAGTCATCTCAAGATTCATTGCCCGGCCTGATTAATTCTTCGGCATGGATGGGGCAAGAGACCGATACAGCACCAAAGACCCTTGGAGGTGTGAAACCCCACGGCTCAATATGCTTAGGCGACAAAAGCAGCTCAAACAGAACACATGAAGCTGGGCTTGGGTTTAGGCTAGGTTAAGTTAGGATGACCACAGCGGCAACGACGACGACGATGCGCAGCCATTTGGTACATTTAAACCATCAGGCACATCGGTCGGCTCATTGAGGATCATTCGTCTTGGGGGACTTCAGACCCCAAATTGGTTTCGCAGCCCCTGGAATAATTCACCTGCAGCACCCAAACCGCGCTACCTCACGCGAGATTTACATCAGAATAGGGGTCGCACATGCATGCCCAGGATAAAATCCCTTGCTCAGGCCTCAAGATTTATTGTAGCCGGCTAGATTCTGCCTCCTGGTCATTTGCAGGTGTCAGGCCCGCAGGATTTTATCATAGTCAAGCCGCCCAGCAAAAATGGTCCGCGTTCAATGATTCTTGAGTCCTTAAGGTCTCAAGCCCGAAATTTTACCCTCTTCTGTGAGGTCAGGCCCCAGGAGTTTATCAACACTGTTTGGGCGTGACCCTTCCATCCGTGTCCGTCCTCCATCATCCAAATCCTTGAGCTGAGGTGTGAGTTGACACGCCTTGGGGGTGAAAGCCATGCTTCCAAAATCAAAACTCCGGGAGCTGTGAACTCTGATAGCATGTGTCCTCCCTGGAAGCAGCTGCAAACTCATGCGATGCTGCTGCCGCTGCTGCTTGAAAGTCAATGGTGCGTAGTGGCTAAAGCAACAGCGGGAGCTGTCACCCGACTTTTAAGTGGAGCAATGGGGCAATCTACCAGATGGCATTTCCGGGATTGTAAGCAAAGCTTTAACTGCTATTGCAGACGCAGGTGGATCCTTCAAGTCGAAAGCGATCAAAACACTCAGCTCATTTGTTCATCCCCTGCGCTCATCCGGGAGCGTGCCCTTCGACATACAGGGCCCCTAAGCTTGGGCAAAACGAAGGCTTGCAAGATAGTCTCAGCAGTCGCAGATGGCTTAGACGGAGCCAGTCTGACTCGATCACCAGAAGATCTTCGGTCACCAAAACGTAAATTAGTTCACCAAAACAGCGTTTTGGTTCACCAAAAAGGGCTCCAGGATCACCAACATGATGCCGACGTGGAGCCTTCAGTCTGATTCACCAAACGGGCGTGGTTGGGGCAGGTTAGGTGAGGTGGTTAGCGAGGTAGGGTAGGGTGGAGTGGTGGGTAGGTGGTTAGTGGTGATGGTCGGTGCGTTTAGGTTAGGTTAGCGAAGAGCAGGTCATTTGGGTGCAAGGGCAGGGTTGAGTGGCGGGCGGTACAGTAAGCCAGGTAGGGTAGCCTAGGTCAGGGTGGTGGGTGGTTGCGGTATGCCAGGTGGTGCGTGCTTGGGTAGGCTAGGGGTAGTGCGGGAGCGGAGGGGTTTAGGGTAGGGTGGTGGCTGGTTTCGGGTGGTTAGGGTGGTAGATTGGGGTAGTGAGTGGCTAGCGAGGTCGGGTAGGGTAGGGTGGTGGGTAGTGCAAGGTGGGGGGTAGTTTGGGTGGGGAGTGTGGTGTGGTGAGCATAGGGTGGGGTGGGTAAAGTCGTGCTAGGTTCGGGGGGGTAGTTGGGTAGGAGGGGTCGGGTTCTAAGTTGAGATGGGGCAACGACATTTTTTGTACCCAATGCCATACTGCGATCATGTTACCGTGATCAGTCCAGCGGCCCAGGTCACCCGCAGGAGGGAAGGATTGGGTGAGTTTCGGGCGCCTCTTAGGTAGCTCAGGCAGTCCTATATGGTGACCTGAAAATCCTTGATCTGGTGACCTCAAAATTCTTTTTTTGGTGGCTTGAAAATGTCGTTGGTGATTGGAAAATGCCTTAACTGAAACTGCCGTTTGGTGATTAAACAATCTTTCTACCTGGTTTAGATTGAGATGTTTTATGCAGAGTGCGTTTGGAGGTTACAAGCCAGGGTTGGTAGGGTTGACAAACCTCCCGTGCAGTATGAATAGCCGCTAGCCTTGGTCAGAACCGCCGGCCATTCCGGTATGACGAACTCAGATCAAGCTTGGGGGCTTGCATTTTGGAGCGCAGCCGCTTTAGGGATCAGGGCTCGGAGTTTGGAGCTTTTGGCGTCAAGGTGTCGGGCGAAAACAATGTCTGTATTTGTTTTTGATGTGAGGGCAATGAACATTTGTCATTGCAAGCTATTTGGGGCTGGGGTGGAGATAGCGGAAGCGACCAGATCCTGGGCTCGACCGGGGGTTGCAACAACTGTAAAAAGTATGTACGGGACTGATAAGGCCTGCTTGAAAGTTGCAAGTGGTTGAATTGAAATTTTCTGTCACTTCCGAATCATTTGTCTGCACACTTTCTGTACAAGCTAGCCTAATTCGAGCCAGTTCTGTGAGGACCTCGAGCTTTGCATTCGAGAGACTGTGATTTTCAGTCAGCGGCTTTTCGGCGATCTGGCGAGTTCTTGGGCTGCCTTAAGCGACGGTGCTGCCATGATGACACAGGAGGAGTGGCAAGAAGCTTGGGAAACGCTGGGTTACTTCGGTCCAGTCACACAGGTGTTCACATATCTTGATAAAGACGGCATCGGCAGCTGCAGCAGCGCTGCCTTTCAGCAACTTGCAAAGTATGTGGTACCCTCCCCTTCGAAGCTCAGGCTGTGATTGGCAATTCTTGTTGTCCAGTTGCCAGACATGGAAGCTATTGAGCAGGGTTTGGGCTGAGCATGTTGCCTCAGAATCGGACCATCTCTCGCCAACCTACGTACTTGAATTCTACACAAATCACATCCAAATCACCGCAGCAAGCCTTGCTTTGATAGGCTTGGGCTATGGCACAATGTAAAGCGAGGTTAGCCAGTCAGGCTGTCTGGTTCATCAACCATTCTCAGCTTTGCATCTTGCAGCACTGAGGATGAAGGACCTGGAGCAAGCCTGACAGTGCGCACGTCTCTTGTCTGAGCTGTGTCAGCGTGATCGAAATTTGCAATGCAAAGGTTCGGCGAGACAGGCTGCTTGCGGCTTGCGCTTTAACTACTTGTGGGTCAGAGCTTGGCGAGTACCATGATGTTATGTTTCACGCAATGTCTCACTCATTAAGATGTGAGTGCCCAGCTCCGTCCAAGTGACGCTGCTGCGGTAACGGAAGCAGAACAATAAACAAATGTGCTACCAAAGCGCCGCCAGGGTGGTCTTGCTCTCCAGATTCGCGGTTTTCCTGCTAGTAGATTTTGAGCCCCATAGCGGCGACTAGGATGCAGTTGCTTGAGGCCTGCCTACCGCGCATGCTGAACGCTTGCCCAATGCAGAGAAACGCCCTATTTCAGAGTCATGTGTAGCCAGTGCATGTCTGCAAGCAAAGCACACGGTACATCAAATCAAGCAAAACTGTCACTCTCAAATGGACAGCGCGTTGCATTAGTGGCTGATACACCTCGGCCTTGTCGCAGTATACGTTGTAGCGTTGTACCGTAGCATACCCTAATCATGGCTCCAGCTGACTTGGCGCAAGAGCTGCTGAGGCGCTCTCAATCCGAGGCATGGCGAAATCTGCCCTGGAGAGTCCAACACATACCAATGTCAAGGTGGCCAAGCTGGCATTGCAAGAATTGCAAGGCTTGTTCCATCTTGCTCCACTTGCAGTGCAAGCTTTAAAGCAGTCACGAGTCGTCTCTGCAGGCAAGCTGAATGAAATGCCACCGCTCCTTCTTCGTATCCCAAGGCGAGCTTGAGCAATGGTGAGTTCTTGCCCTTCCCGGTCAAAAGACCCAGTCAATAAAGGTTGGCGTTGCCCATAAGGATACGTTCACAACCTGTTGCCACGAACCTGTTGCTCTCTCATTGCTTTGGAGCCCTTCATGAAGTTCTGCTCTGTTCTGCTATCGCTTGTTGTGACTCTCAGCCTAGCAATGTCACCAAGAGGCTCTCACCTACTAGGGAGTCAAGGTTTTGCAATTTTTGAGCCTCCAAGTGCAGCTCTCCCCAAACGGGCCAAATGCCAGCGCATGCCCCCACAATCGCGAGGAGGTAACCGTTTTCGAGCCCTCAGAAGCTTGATTGAAATTGGACTCCCCTACCAAAGGGCACCTGACCTGACGGGGGTCACCGTTTGTAGTCTTGGGGCTTAAAGATGGGACTCTCCCACCAGAAGGCCTGTGAGGAGTCAGCATCATTGGAGTCAAGCACTGCTTGATGCAATGCAAGACACGGGTGCTGTCAACCAGTCAATCTTGTCAATGTTGATGGCAATCAGTCAGTGGAGTAGAAAGGCACCAAGATCAGGCTCACCACAAATGAGTGCGGTGATTCATCATGCGGCATTCCTGTGTGGGGTTCCTTCCTGACTTCCTCTTTTTGGTTTCTGCTTGTTGTTTCTTGTTATACTGATCGGCCTGCCTTGAGGGGTGCTTGCAGAGAGCAGATGTTGGTAAGTTTTTGTTCCTGCGCCTGAGACTTTAAAACCGATGTCATGCCTCAAAAGCCCATCATTGCCATGTTGCCTCGCCCCGCAAGTGCTCATTCCTGCAGGGCCTCCTGTACAACAGGGATGGACAATGCAGGGAACGAGTGGCTACAGGGCCAGCGGTCCATCGGACGCAAAGCTGCAGGGGCAGCCTCGGAAAGGCTCCTATGAAGGCAGGGGTTCGAATGGGATCACCAAGGAACCACCTATTCTTTGCAATGTAGCTGTTCCGCCAAAGTCCGCTGTAACCTGTCGAGCTGCAGAAGCACACCTTTCGAATGCAAAGTGTAGCGCACAGCTCTAGAGAACGGCGCGCTGGGTCATCATTCCAGGGCAACAGGATCAACGCCCAAGTACATCTCAAACAACACGGCGCAGATGTGATCTGCGAATGTGAGAACGGCAATATCAGACTTGCCCTTTGTCATGGGCGCCTTTTTGATTCGTGAGTCAACGTATGTAATTTCATCCATGAACTAACACGGGTGGCAGATTGCAAAGCGGCTCGAACGCGCCGCACAGCAACTACGTGTCCGGCACTCAGGCAGCACATGATGTGGTCGAACCTATGTGTGACAATTGAGTCAAGGGGGTTGCGGCATTCTAGCTGTGCCGACTTGACCATAAGGTATGATCTGCTGCTGCCGTGCGCTATACCACTTGCATGCCTTCCTGTGACTTCCTGTCAAAAAATGAGTTGACGCAACCCCAATGTTGTAAGCTACGATACTTCAGGATGTTCAGCTGGCACTGCAAGAAGGGTATATGCTATGAGTTGACGCGTGCGAGAGGTATCTCGTGATATACTTGCACGCGGGCCAGCAGGAGAAGATCTCAGTGTCGCTCTCTCAGCCCAGGTGGGCATTTTGGCTGCGGGCCTTCCGATGCCCCAGCTGTTGGATGCGCGTCTGAGTCGAGTCATGTTGTGGGAGCTACTATTCCTCCTCCCGCTAACAGAGACGCCAGCCTTCATGCGATGCTGTTTTTCACTCATTTGCATCTTCCGCCCAACTTGCTTGCCTAAACCGCGCACACCTAATGCTAATCGCCTGATATCAAACATACAGGGGATCGGCTTTTGCATAGTTGGTGTGAGCTGCTGCATGTGAATAGCATCTGAATGAATTGTCGGTGTTCGGCTTCTTTTTTGCAGCAGCGTGGCCAGCTTGTCTTACATTGGTAAGTCTTACATGACACGTGACTGATTCAGGTCAGTTGATCCCTTCGTGGCTTTCCCCATGGCGGCTCTACTTTACCGTTCACAAGTTTGTGCTTGTTTAAGGCCCTAATGCCTTGCACCCAAGGCAAACCTCCTGATTTCCAAAGGCTTCAAGGCAAGGACGCCAGCTAATCACACACAATCTCATGCTTTCCTGGGCAGATGCTGCACATCATTGCACATCAGGTGGTTCGGGAGACGGACGAAGCTCTGAAAAAGAGGAGCACTAGCGAGCGCTTATGTTGGACCAACTGACCGGGCCTGATCCGCAGGTCATCAGTTCCTCCACTTGCGCTGGCTGTGGCTGCCTCGTACGCCCCCAGATGGAATGCTGCAAACGGTGCTGCTTCATTGACTTCAGGTGAGAAGTCAAACCAAAGAGGTCGGGGCTTCTTCACCAAATCATGTCCTGGCATGCCTTGACAATCCCCAATATGTAGGTTGGAAGGCGCAGTGCTTTATGCCCGCACAGTGCGCATAACGTGCAGGAAGTGATCACCTGCTTGGAAAGCCTTGGAGGCGCTGCTTCAAGTCTTCGCAACATGCACATGTCATTTATCAGTCTAGGTGTGACATGCCAGGTGGCAGGAGCAAGCTTTGACGCCACGCTAGTCATTCCTTTGCGTGAGCGTAGTGATGCGTAGTGCAAACCTACGTACACAATGCATGCATGTGCTTGCGGTCGTTGGACGCACGCCGTGCGCTCTTTTGCAGTACCGAATGGGTGGTGCGGATGCAGTGCTGAAAAGCTGCCATAGAGCCCATAAAGCAGTCGAACTCGACCTCTCACCATGCTTTGCATCTTCTTGCTCCCGCTGAATTCCTGAAGCTGGCCCAAGACGTGCAGCTCGCATTATCCAAAAAAGCTTTAATACGTTGAGCTTCTTGTCGCCAGCAGACAACGGGCAACTTGGCTGCAGCAAGCTGGATATGGAAGTATCCATCATCCTCCGCTTTATGTCTTGTACATTGTACTGCTGCAACTTTCATCGCATGTAGAGTGGCCTAACCGCATACTGTGTGATGACTGCTGCGTGTAGCCAGCATGCTTGGAAGACCACATCACTGTAGGCAACCAAATGGGGTGACGGTTGATCAGCTTCATGTACCTAGCTCATAGCTCTGCACTGAGTGGGAGGAATCTTGCCTGTGTGGAGTCTGTAGGAACGAATTTTAGGCCTAGCGGCAGGGGCCGGCAACGCCGCCGCCAAGCACTTGGCACGTGTGGCGTGTCAAGACGCAAAGTCGGAATCCAAAAAGACCCCGCG
>CAJNIZ010004269.1:63303-84922 GCA_905231905.1 Symbiodinium pilosum
ACTGGTCTGGCTGGTAGGAGGCCTAGGAGCCAGGCAACCAAAACGAGAATTTGGTCGGGATAGGGGGGGTGGGGGGGTTGGGGGTAGGGGTAGAACGAAGAGGCTTCACTGTGCGCACGCCCCGCCAGGCCGGGGTCGGCGGATTGTCACGCTCGCAGGGGAGGTTGCTAATTGCGCAAAAAGGTTCTCACACGTAACCTCGCGTCCTGCGCTGAAATCGGATCTTTGCAAGACCTTGCAGCGCCACAACTGCCAATCCGATGGCCACAAGTTAGCGGTGCTTTTTACTGAGTCACGAACATCGCCCGTTGAGGGCGCGGACGCTTGGCAACGGTTGAAACTGGTCTTTCTCCTGTGCATTCTCAACTTTTCGTTTGAGCCCGAGGTTTTCTTGTGTTTTAAGCTGCAGGTACAGGCCTGTCTGCAATAAGATTCCAGGCAAACCAGGTCTTGGGGTCCTGCATTTGTGCTGGCCGCGTTGGCTGCAGTGCAGCGGCTGCAGCGCTGCGAGTAAACTTAACCACTCTCGAATCTTGAAACTCCTGACTTCCACGGGCAGCATGTGGTCTTGGATATGCAAGGCCAGACACACTGCTGCGCAGCCTCTGCCCTATGAATTTCCTAAGCATCAGGCCATGAGCTACAGCAGAGGAGTTCTTATGTACAACTTCAACGAGGCAAGGAAGCTGCCACGACCTGCAAACGATCATGAAGCCACGGGAGTCTGCAGGACCGCTTTGGCGACGACCTGCAGAACAAACCCAAGCCTTTCCTGCGCACTTACAGAGCTGTTGCACAGCAACATTGCTTTAGGCTTTAGTGGCAGATGAAGCAGGGTGGAAGAGGGGCCCAAGATGAGCGTGTCCCATACAGTCCACAACTGGCTTTGGACTCAGCTGCTGAGAATCTGCAAAAAAGAAACTGCGGCAGTCCCCAGTCGGCATCCACTCCACAGGAAAACGCCATCTAGAGAGAAGGCCTGCTGCGTAGAGCAATTCACATCTGTTGCATGTGACCTGGATGTGAGTATCTGCAGGCCGAGAATCCATCGCCGGGATTGGACAGGCATCGAATTGCTTCCCGTACCAGATGCTGTTCTGGCTGATGAGGGCAGTCGTGGATACGTGCCGTGATGGAAACGTGACTCAACCAGCAACCTCAACACATCTTACATTATGCCTATCCTCACTGCTCGTCATGTTTTGGGACTTCCCACGGAATGTCTAGATAGACAAAAATGCAACTCTTTTTCCTATGGGCAGCGAGGTGTCTGTCTCCTGAGCCCATACACGTCACAGGCATGCAACTGCTTGTGTGACAGCTGCTCATGCACTATTGCACTGCTATACACTTCTAGCAGCAATGTTTAACACCCCGCCTGAAGGATAAATACTGATAATTTCTGTCCTGAGACGTCTTCTACGTCAGGTGACGAACTCCCGCTACAGTGGGAAGTGTGACTCCATCACGCGCATCACTTCTGCAAATTCAAGTTCCTTTGTCAGGACAACTTCCTTGTTTGGAACTGGTACGGCGCTTTCCTTGAAACACGAAACAAACAACACATCACATTCCATCTGTACCCATATCTGGCAGTAGTGGTTGTTGTAAATCTTTTGCTGGATCATCACCGCATTGGAGTCCAAGGCTTTTCTTCTGCCTCTTGTTCCTTCAATGGAACTTCGCATATGGCTTGTGCCTGACTCTGGAATCTTTTAGACATCTCCCCTAGTTTTCTTCTCTTCCTCCTCCTCTCCTCTAGCTCCAAGCTCAATCTCTTCAACTCCTTCCCTTGCTTCTCACTTTGCTTGAGCTCTTTCCTCAACTCTGTCATTTCTGATTCCAACATAGCACTCCTGGCACTTGTTGGGTCATCATCACGCCGCCGCCGCCGCCGCTGCTTCTGCTGCTGCTGTGGCTCTGGTATTGTCCTTGCATCTGCTGATCCTGTTGCTTCTTCCTGCCGAGGCTGATCTCCTTCATTCCCTGTCTCCTCACTTCTTCTCTTGCCTGCATCAAACTTTCCTGTACCTAGGTTGCTTCAACTCCTTTCCAAATCTTTTGATTTGTGACCTTATTGTAGTCGTACACCTGGCCAACTTCAACAAACTCTGCCCCTCTACCTGCTCTGTTGAGTCAGAAGGGTGGTCATGGCCTTTTCCTTCTCCTTGTTATCCTGAGCTTTGAGTCTGTTCTCCTCATTGACCTTTGATGGCTTCTTTCCTACATCTTTCCTTCTTTGCTTCTGCCGCTGCTTCCAACACCTCTCTTGCTTTGGCTTTTGCTGCTTCCTCTGCTGCTGCTCTTTCATGCTCATTTGCTGCTTTCCTTCTCTGCAAGTGCTGCTTTTGCTTTCTCTTTTGCTTCTTCATGCAATCCTTCTGTCCTTCTTCATGCCTTCGTCTTGTAAGTCTCAAGCCATTTATCAACTTTCTCCTGGGATGCTCTTGGATTTCCTGCTTCCCATTGCTCCTTCGAAGTTCCTGAGAGCATGTGATGCTGTGGTGCTTTTCTTCCTGCTCTCTTTGGATCTGCTGCTACACTGCTACTGTTTTTCTTTTCCTGTTCCTTCATCTTTGCTTCATCTTGCTCTTCAATCTTTCCTAATCAAACTCCTCTTTTCTGGTGTTTGCCTTCCCCTTCATCTTGACCAACTCCTGAAGGCGAACATCCACTGACTTTCTTCCTGGTGGGCTCTTCCCTGGTGGAGCGGTTGTTCCTTCCGTGGCTGCAGGTGCTTTTGCTCATGGTGAAGGTGGTGCCTTGAACTGTAGCATCCCGCCTGCTCTTCTTCCTCTTTTCTTCTCTTGTCCTTTTCATCCTCTTCGTAGCTTTGGCTGTCCTGATACCTTGCTTCTCTCTCATCTCTTTTCTTCCTCTTCCGCTGCTTGGCTTTCTTGTGTTCCTGTGGCTTCTGTGCCTTCTTGCGCCGTTGCGAGGAACGTGTCAACGACTTCTTTGATTCTACCAACTTTCTGGGCCAATTCCTGCATGACACTATCTGAAGCCGGGCGTCATAGTCGCGCTTCTTGCAGCTTCCTTTGTCTTTCCTGTTCCAGCTGCTTTCATGGCTGGAACCCTAGTCTGCCAAGGTTCCTGAACTGCAGGGATTTTTCCTTGCCAGGCAAACTCTGCGCAACAACTCTCCATTGCTTCTCTCTCTCTGTCTCTCTCTTCCCCTCCCCCTCCTGCAAAACGCAGCCTTGCAACAGTGGACAGTGGATACACATGTTCCTGACTGCGTACAACAAGGCTGCAACTGACATGCTCCTGTAACATCACTGAAGCTGATATGTATGCAAACACGTGTTCCTAATAAGACTGAGCACACGACGTGAGATCTCCTGTTTTGATTTGCGTGCCATCACTTCCTACGAAACTGGTTCCTGGGAGTAACGCTGCAAGCGCAAAATGTCCTACACGCAGAACAAGTTGCACTACGGCGTTCACTTGTTTGGCTTCAGAATAATAATGCTTTTCCTTTTCAGCTACTTCTGCTCCTTGAGAGTAAAAACCCATCCATCGCATGAGCAAACGAATGCGTTTCCCTGAAAGAGGCTTGGTACGTAGGTCCGCTGTGGTTTCCTTCGTTCCTACAGGATGAACTTTGAGCTTTTCTTGCTTTAGCAAATCTTGAAAAGATAAAGCACGAAACTGAATGTGCTTGATAATTCCTACCACTCCACATGCAATACCTCGTGCTGGCAGATGAACGCAGAAATAAGATATAAGTGAAGTTCTGAGGAACTCTACAACTTCCTTCATCAAGACTGTATCTGATGCTGAAGTAGCGCTTGCATTGGACTCAGCTTCTCCATTTGAAAATGCTACTGTCTTTCTAAAGTTGGAACCATGGGCCCCTAGAATAGGCCCTTAACCCTGGGATCCTTACATACCTACTACATACCCTCTATGTACCTTTAAGGGTCCCCAGAAGTCCCCTAAAAGGCCTAAGGGCCCATATTAGGGGCCCATACTTCCAACGTTCGAGTCTTCTGTCCTACTGACCATCCAGAAACATGTTTCCTGAGGATGTGCGTTTCCTACTCACTTTACATCCTGCGCAATCGGAGTCTGAATGGCAAGCAATCCTACAGGGGTCTTCCTCTTCCTGAGATACATCACAGTGTGCACAAGTTGCTTGTAAGCCTTGAAAGTTGGACTAGACATTGTGCTAGACAATCCTGTGATAGAGAACTGAATCTCAGGTCTATCCTGGGCCATGCACAACAAGTTTCTTATAATTCTTACACACTTCCCGCGTACAGTGCACTCTGAGTAGCATCAAGTTCCTTGCTATCATCAGTTGTATGAGCTTCATGAGTTCATGGAGTAGGTTCGCTACCTTTTGATTTGATCTTCACTGTTTCCGCAAGTTTCTGCAGATACTTGGGATCTGGAATAATGTGAAGTGGGCAATCAATTCACACAAACTTCCTCTTCAGGAACCTGATTGAGTCGTTCTCGCTGAAACTCTACAAGAAGAGTGTGCTGACTACTATCCCAGTGTCGAAAAGTCTTTATCTCAAACTGTCCTGACAACTTCCAAATCATCATTTCAAACAGTCACCAACTTCCCTAGCTTGAGTACCACCAACATGAATGATCAGAAACTTTCTGAAACTTTACGATACACGGTGGGACATGCCAAGTTCCTTTCAAGGTGCTTCTCCTGCTCAAGTTCGTCATTGAAAAAGTCTGACCAAAGAACTGCTGAATCTTGTTGTCCAGGTAATACTGGAAGTAGGCTCATTGCTTGTTCCTGTAACTCAGCCTTGTAGGATTCATCTTCACCAGCCATGATTGACAGGTATTTCGGGGAGAATAAGCATGCTGTTTTCGTTTTCTGTGGTACCTGAAGAAATGCATCCTTTACATCCATGCTGTAGAGCTCACTGCCTTCTGTAAGGCAAGTGCGGGTAAGATTCTGACCAAGCTAGAAGTAGTTGCCGGGCTGAGCACGTCACCCTTCTGACTAGCCTGCTTGAACTCTCTCGCAACGAGCGTACTCCTCCGAATCAAGTTTCCTTGGCGAGATCCATAATCAAAAACGAATTTTCAGTAAGCTATTTCCACACAGTTCCTTTACATCTTGTTCCTTGAGTTCTGAAAGGCGAAGAAGTTGGATAACACCTGGACCTGACTTCACCAATCTCTCCATTTCCACTTCAATGGATTTCTTGTCCCTTTTCAGAACATTTTCCTCATCGAGGTGTGGAGATCCTGCATCTTCATCATTGTACTACTGCTCATCTTCACCCTCTGGGTAGTACTCATGATCATCTTCACCGAACGGGTCATCCACCACCTCATCATAGAAATACTCAGCTTCATCTTCATGTTCCTTTCGGTGAGGCAGCATCTTCAAACTTTCCTTGTTTATTCGACTTAGCTCTAACACCAAGTTCCTCCAACGACATGCAAGTCCAACTTCTTGCTGTTCTTCATCATCCTCAATCAAGTCCTCAAGATCTGAACTTCCATCTCCTGCATCTACATCTTCCTGATCTGCTTCTTGTTGTGAGCTCGGTACTAGTTAGTTGCTGCTGTCCTTGCATTGGGCCTTTAGGTCTGCCCAGGGGTTCCTGGTAACCTGCCTGGAGATCCTGACGGAAATGCTGGAATTCCAGCTGCTGCTATTGGAAGTGGAGTTATCAAACGTTGCTGGTATTGACACTTGTTCTCTACGTCTGTCCTCTACTGCAGGTGTCCCTGAGCCTGGTGCTGGCAATGACTTCCTGGGCACCACTCTACTAGAGTTGGTTTTGCATCCCATGGATGTCTTCCTACTGACATGGCTGCATTGGGATCAAAAGGCTCTCTTCACAGTCCTGCATGCTAGCAATCCCGAGGATGAAAATGAGATACAGGTCATTGTCACCTTTACCTAAGACCAGACCTTTGGACCAATGAGCATCTCCTTTCCTTCTTTTAGGATTGGTGCTGATATCATGACACAATAGGCTTTCAGGATGCTCAGAACATTCTTTGATCAGGAGTTCCTGTGCTAAATTCACCAGACATCCCTCGTTTGCCACTGTGACCGTGAACCTGTTGAGTACCCATCGTGCATGACGAAATTCCCATGAGAATACAAGATGCGAATGTGGTACTCCTACACGACATCTGGCTGGAAGTGCTGGGATAAGTGTGACAGCTTGCCTAAGTAAGGTCTGGATTTCGCGTTAGCAAGTTCATTCGTCTGACCAACACCTGGAACGCTTTCCTGAATCATTGTGGTATAACCCATCTGAGAAGGCTGCTTGCGTATCGCTCCTCTGAGTGCTGTCATAGGGCTCTCATTGTCACCACCAAGATTATCACTGCTGTATTGCAAGAAAGAAGTCATGCCTGCAACTGTTTCAGCCATGCAGTCCATCAAGGTTCTTCCTTTGCTGGCTACTGGAGCAGCTTGAATCATCCTGCTCCGTGAGTCGTTTGCGAATAGACAAATTGCCGTGGGAGCTGCCGACAAGCTAGTAGCCGTGACGAAATCATCCATAGCAACGGTTGGCCTGGGACCTTGTTCGTTACCACTGTTTTCCTTTACACGCGATGCACACACACAGACGACACCATGACTCGTAAGGCAAATGAGTACTTGTTGTGGTAGGCAACATCCTCATCGCTGGGCCTTTTGTTCTCTGGAAATGTAAATGGCACAGCATGAGACTCATATGTTTCCAGCGCTCATGCAAGGGTCTCAATAGCCTCATTCTCCTTAACTTTCCAAGTCAAACTTTTGAGCGGGTCCTTCTTTGAACTACGCTAAGAGGCTTTGAGCGCTTTACGAAGAATCTTCTGCAACAGATGCAGGGTACAAAACTCATTGTATTCTCTACGATTGCAGTGGAAAACTACTTGGCCTTTAGGTTCTCTACAGTCTTCATGGGTACTTTCTTCATGGTCCTCTTTCATAGGATCCCCGTCTGCGCGAGATTCCTGAGCCTTCGGTCTCTTTGCAGGTCTTGCAGGTTCCAAATATTCCTTCAGCTGAATCGAGATTATCCTGTCCACGCGAAGTGAAAGGGCTAAAGGTCCTCGTTCTTCCTTTGCTGTGTTTCCTCGATCTGCACCTCATAGCCAACATCGAGAGAGTAAACAACCTTGGATCCTGAAATCAAATTTCATCGTATGCAGTATGCACATGCAAGTCATTCAACTCATGCCGTCCTGGATAGCCATTGGCAAAAATCTCTTTCAGAAAAATGCAGAGCTGAACTGGAATGCGTTGATGCCCTATTGGGCCCGACTGGATCGCTCTCACAAATTCGGTAGTAGCAGGTGAATTGTTCTTGTAATGCATTGGGAAGCTACTCTCTTCATCTTAAGGAAACATTGAAGAATTCAATGGAAACATTGCCATCCTCTTTGGAACAACTGGCCTACAGCCAAAATGGGTTGATGACGTTGGCAATCAAGAAGACTTCCAAAATCTTCACTTGATTTCCTTTACTGTCTTCCAGAGTTATCTCAACGACTCCGGAATGCTGAACCTCAATGTTGCCTCTTTGGGCATCACACAATGTCAACTTTGGAAAACGCTTCATGCAGCTGGGCGCCAAAGACACATCTGCTACTGAGTTAAGAATAAGCTCAATACGTTTATTTTTCCCTGGATAGTGGCTGAGACCGTGTGGACGTGGTGTTCACATCACTCTTCAATTTTCATCCACGATCCATCACTTGAATAACGTTGCTGTTTTCTTCTGTTGTCTCCGTATCTGAGTACCATTAGTATAACTCGTTACTCTTCTGCTCAGCAAGACCATCAGCTTCCTGATCACTAACAAACAGCAAATGCATCTCAGGTTGAGTTCCTTCAACCTGCATGATTCGCACTGCGAAAGTATTCGATTTCAACCTCATCATCTTCGCTGAGGTCAAACTTGTTAGGATATTCCTCTGGCGGTTCAGCTGTGTGAAACATGCTAATTTGCCTGGCGTGTGGATGCCTCACAGTTGTTGATGCTGATGAACTGGAGGTTCCTTGGTTAGGGCCGGCTTCTTTGTGTTGGTTGCTGATGCTGAGTTCCTGGACGGGGCCTCGCCTCGCTCTTTTGATCACCTTCTACAATCTTCTAAATTCCCCTCAGCCTCTTTCCCATATTCTCTACATTTACCTTCTCCTTTGAAACCACCTTGGGAACCTTTACCTTTTCCTTTGCTTTTGTCTTCCACAAACCTGTTCTATTGTGGCCCTCAACATTTCCTATGTCCATAGCAGCTTGACCACCACGGTCATTTCTACTTCTTTGCAAATGGGTCATGGTAGGCTGCATCCATCTTTGAGCTCCTTCAGACCTACGCAAGTAGGTCTTCAAGTCTTCATACTTAGTGTTTTCATGTTCAGAAGTAAGTGTTGCCGAACATGCTGTGGGACTCCATCTACCAAAGTTCCTATCTTCAAGGACTCAGACACTTTTTGCTGAGATGCTTGCTCAAAGTCTTCAAGAAGTTCCTCAAACTTGAGGATGTTCTCGCTGTAACCAGCTTCCTTGACAAAGCGGGAAGTTCATGATCTGCTGCGGAGTTGTAAAGACCGGGCTTTGGTTGCAGGTGCGTTGAATCCCAGAAGCTTTCTAGAGCTTCTAGGCTACTTTCCTGAGGAATAGGTTGTACGACGCCTTGAGGTCGATTCTTGGAATAGCTGATGAAGATGCCGTAGAGCCTTCTTCTGTAGCGTAGTCTGCCATAACTTGCTTCTTTCCCGGGTTGATCTATTTTACGTCCAAGGCTAACAGGGAATGTGAAGTAAAAACTCCTGCGCTAGTAGCATCCTGAGCCTCTGTGATAGCTTCAATATGCCTCTGCCCTCCTGAATATGTAGCTACTGCTGTAGCTAGCTCATTGGCTGCTTGTGATCCTGACGAGGTTGACAGCTGCAATGCTCTAGCAAGCTCCTGAAATTGTGCTGACGTCTGTTGAGACTGTTGAAGTAGGGCTTGTATTGCTTGATCCATTGTCTCAGCAATCTGTACTTTCTGTACATGCACACTAGTATGCTTGGTGTGTTTTCCTGCATGCTGCTGCTGCTTTCCTCCACTCCCTCTTTGACTGCATCTTGTCTTGAACAAAGTGTTCCTATGAGATGTGTAAAAAAGAATGATCCAAGTAATCATTCCTATGTCAGTCCATGCAAACAAGATGCATCCTACGATCCTTGGCCAAATGAATTCTTTTGCTGTATAAGATTTGGGCGTAAGCCGGCCCAAGGCTCCACTCACGGATGATGTAGAACAGGGTAGGCCTTTTCCTCTAGCTTGAACAAACTTGCAGTAATCAACGCCATGGAGGGCATAATCTGCTTTGCCATTTCCTATTTCCAAACCTGGTCCATGTTCTTGTTCTGGGTCATGTACATCTTCATGAAGCCGTTGTAGGTTTCCTCTACATTCTAAGTAACATAGTGAAATCAACTCGGTGTGATCATCTTCTTCATGTTTTCCTTGTGCTCGCATCTTCTTCTTCTGCTTCTTATTGTTTTGTTATCCTTCTTCACTGCGTCGACGCCTTCTTCCCCTGAGGGCGAAATCATTTCCAGGCTGAATTCGTTTTTTTTGGATGCATTTCCTTCCGCATGCGGAAAACCGCCATCACTGAGTTCCAGCCTACAACCGAATGTGTCAATTTTTCCTGCAAGACATGCCATATAGACCCACGCCAATCCATATTTCTGCCATGAAAGCAGTTCCTGAGGCCAGCCAGTAGTGTTTCGCTTTCATTTGCAAAGGTTTCTACTATAGAACATTCCAGCAAGCAAACTTTGCAGCGCTGAAAATGGCGAACCTCACGAACGTGGTGCACAGCAGAGTTCGTAATGTGTTCACAGGCTTTCTCGTGGTGTTTGCGCCCGTGGCGCACTGCAACTGGCAGTTCTGGCAAATGCTTTACATCTGTTCTTCTTTCCTTCATCTTTTCCTGTCTCTTTGCAAACTGCCAACATTTTCAGCTGACAATCAAAGACATTCCTGTCAGAGGTATTCCTGACACCATCAAGAGTATCACCATGGCTTGTGGCAGCATCATCGCTCCCCAAAGGTCCTGGTAGAGCTCCGCTACCATGACAAAAACAGCTCTTGACAGACACTTCTTTTCTCCTCAGCCTATGACCGACTCAAAGGCCCAAAGGCCCAAGCAAATCGATTTGTTGATTTCAATGAAACTGATCCGTGTTGATCCGTGTTTAATGCCACCGCCATCAGCTCTCGCGAGACTGCTGATGACGCGGTGTGGGCCTGCAATGCACGGTCGCGTGCTGCTTGAAAGCAGGACTAGGGTAGGGGGATGTCAGAGTCCACGGCACCAAGCGAAGGACTGGAATTCGTCAATGCACAACAAGAGTTCAGCAAAGCAGTGATTGATGGAGGCATGTTCTGTTTGGGCACACTGGTGATATGCGAGATCCGCCTGGCTCTTGGCAAGCACATCTTGACTGCTGATTGGGATTGCAGACTCAATTCGTCGCTGTCAGGCACACAAATCTGCAGAAAGTGGATTTCGTTACCACAAACCAGTACTTTCAGCAGGACTGGGCTATGTCTGCTCTGTCAATTTGCTCGAATGTTCCTATCATTCATGCGGGCTTGCATTGTTGTGATGCATGTGGCAATGATCAGTTTCGCAGGAGTTTGCAAAAGCACGCCGATAAGCTGTTTGCAGCAAATGCAGGCGAGGCCTGCCCGACTTCAACCTGACAGTTACAGGTGACAGGCATAAAGCATGACCTGGATTGTTGTCGTGGAACACACACTCAGTGACTCGAGCTTTCAACGATCAACATTTCCCTATCCATGAGCTCCATCAGTTGAAATCTGCATGTCTTGTAGATTCACAGTCGCCCAAGTCCTAGCCACTTCTTGGGGCTCCTGTTGATGGTCTCGTTGCGAGTTGTCTGGTAATATGTCGAGGGTGAGGCTGTGGGCAACAAGCTGTCCTTGAGATTGAACAGGCAGGGTATCGGAAAAGACAGCAAAATTCTCTTCACGCACAATGTGATTGTTTTTTGGAGATGTCCTCCCCGTACAATATGTCATTATGGTTGTTCTGTGGAGATTTTTCCTCATGACAGTAGATCAGCAGCAGGGAGCCGTCCTACTGAGCCGCGTTCCTTGATATCATCATGACTCGTTGATGTTTTTGCCGAGCCTCATCTATTGATGAACCAGCCAGTGAAATGCGCAGGCACTCCGCCGTGATTTCGGCAACTGCTTTGGGTGCGAGCTGACAGTTGCGCATGTAATGGGCAAGGATAGGGTTGTGAGACCTTTGCAGGGATTCCAAGTGTATCAGATCCATCCGCTTCCACTTGCGTCGAACTGTGCTCACAACTCACCTGAAAGATCTGAAAGCAGAAATCGACGTCTCAAGCAATTGCTTCCACACTTTGGTAGCGACGTGGATTGAAACTTCATAGCATTCCTTAGGGCAATGTTTCACGCAATGCAGACTGTGTTTCACAAGACGACAATAGCGAGCATTGTCCAATGGACACGGCTGGAGTCGACAAAAAGTGACAAGCAGCAAGCCAAATTGTCACGTTCCGCGGTTGTCGTTCTGGAGATGCGTGAATACGTCAAGCTTGCACTTCGCGCTTTTCTTCAAGACTTTAACCTTAAAGCTATTGGGGTCTGCTCGGATTTGCTCCAAGTGATCCTGCGAGGCTTGCCATGGTTTGACGCGTTTGGCCAGTCGTTTGGTAGAGAAATGGACGTTGGGGTTTGGTCGCGATTCGTTTTATCGTACCTGCAATTTCCGTCACAATTTCAAGGCTGACTTGATATAGATGCTCTGCAACATCTCCATATGCCAGACTCCTTCTAGCAGCAATCCAGCTGTAGGTGATCTTGGTCAGTGTGTTTTCGTTCCATCGTTGTTGAACAGCTAGCTCCACGACCTGCACAGATCGGGCCGGGATTTCAACTTGCAGCAAAGGAGATATGTAACAACACACGGGTAAGATGACGGGTGCGTCTGAATTAATGGCACTGTTGCAGGCTGTCGCAGGCGTCATATTGCGCCATGCTGTACTGGACAATTGCCGGTTCTTCTCCTCTGCCGGTAGACACGATGCAGCCAAGCGATCTGTAAGGGGTCACATCCTGAAGTTTCCATCCATATTGTTGACAAAGATATAGGCAACGCATTCCAGCGCTTGACACTTGCATCTTCACCTTCAGCAGGCCCTTCGCCACATGACAGCAACCATCTTGAAAAGCGCAAATTGAAGAGACTTTGCAATTCAGCAAGATGAGCAGCATAGTAATGACCACGCTGCCAGCAATACACTGTTAGACCTAGTTGAGACAACTTCCTGCTTTGAGAGCATCATGAACAGCCTCGACTTCGAGTCAGAGGACATACTAGTACCTTAAGGGTTTTCAGACAATCCTGCTGGGATCTGATTCAGCGTGCCGATTGCCTTGCAAGCCAAATCCCGCGATTACTGCTTTGAGATGCCTGCAGGTAGCTTGCAGGTTATGATTCTGTGGTCAGGAGTCCTCGACGCTGCAACATGAGGCATCTCCTTGTGCTGCAATTGTACTCCGCAGGCTTTTATTCTTCCAAGTTGGAAAGAGGGCACCCGCCTGTGATGTTGTTGTTCGGGGACCGCGTTTATGTTGAGGTACATCTGTTGTACGTGCTGATTAGGCTTCATGCTGGCGGCGCTTGCCTACAGCATGGTTTCACATGCTGCTCGCCCGCTGCTTACGTGGCTAATGACATGGGACCGGGTGGTTTTCAGTGCAGCCAGTTCTCGTAAGGTCGAGTGCATCCACGTTTACCTGGCAGTTTTCGCATGGTTCAGACTAGTTACTCGGCCAACAGCATACCCAGTCCATGACCTTGGTGTATTCCAGAATGAACTTGCTGAGGTGACGAATGTCAACTTACGCACTGCTATGGGTGCCCATTTCCACATTTTGGATGGCTTGGAAGGCTACATGAATGCTGCATGTTTTTTGGGCGGCCGCACGCTGGTTGACATTTCAGAAAGAAGCTCACCATGACCTATTCCCTACTCCAATACAGCTGTACTGTCCTCTGCAGATTTGCATCAAGAGCAGCAACACGTCTTCGACAATTCTGACATGTAAAGAAAAGTTCTCTAAGGCTACTTCAGCAACCTCTTCCTATTTGGATCGACTGCGGCCACGTCGGTTCATCTGCCCAACGTCACTGATACCTTCTTCCTTGGCTTGAGACTTAGCACGCCAGTCAAAGTCAGAAGCTGGATCTGCTCTTTGACAGCTCCTTGCCGCATGGTTTGGCCAGGCCAAGAGCAGCGAACAAAGCCGATCTCCAGATGCAGACGTGGTTTCCAGCTTTTGTTTGTCTCGCTGCAGTCTCTGGTCATTGTCTTTAGCTGAGGCATACTGCAAGGTTCATTGTGCAATTGTTACTTCTTACTTGCTAAATCTTTTCCACGGGCAAGAGGTCTCCATCAAATTGATTCTTGCAGTGCCTAGCATCAGGGCCGTTTGCAGTTCTTACTTCTTATTCGGTGCGCAGAGTCTATCCGACAAACATGACTCCTCCAGGAGCTGCTTTCACGGGTGATAGCAGCCGTGCGCATATTGAGTGAAATTCAAGGCGAGAGGCTAATACATAGTCGTGTATTTGAACCTACGTACTTTGTCTGTGCCAGTGGCCCCCCCCCAGATTTAGTGGCTGGGCTTGAGTAGCTGATTCAGCTCAGAAGTGAAACCAGGACGATCCTTTACAATGGCTCTACGCTCACGCTTCCGCCTACATACATCGACGGTGCCAATATACCTTGGATTGTCCTGGTGCTCCCGCTTAATTGAGGAACTTGATCACTTGTCACGACGCATCTCATCATGCCTTTGCAGGATGTGTTTTTGGCTTAATGGCGCGCTCGGCGCAGACAAAAGCCACAACTGCAGCAGGCAATTGTCTAAAAGTTGTTTGACCTTGCTCACCTGAGCCAGCGATCCACAAGCAAGGGTAGAGTATTTGTAGTTGGCCTCCACATGGCAAAACGCTAAAGAGTGGATCTGTGAACTAGACTAAAACGGCCAGCTGAAGCTTCCAAGAGCATCTAGGAGCATCTTCGTAAACAAACAAAATCTCAACAGCGCTCAACACCGAGGCCTGGATGGAATTCTCAATGTACCCGTCCTAGTCCGACTGCCCCTTGGGCTCCAGGCCTCTGCCAAAAGAATGTGTTTACATCTAGTTGGAAATGATCCAGTGTGCCTGCTTCGAGCAAATACGCCGTGAGCCCCAATGCTTCAAACCCTCAGGCCCCACAGAGGAACATTCACCCTCACGAACATTTCCAGAAAGGACATCGAGAGGTACCGGCATCACAAAATCTAGAATACGTGAAGGAAGCAAGAAATCTTCCAGCCTTGAATCATGAATGAACAAGTTTGATGAAGAAAGCAACTGAGCCAAGATCATGCAAATTCCTCAAGCGCCCAACATGCCAAACGAGGGCTAGGCCTGACCAAGCAACTCAAAAGCTTCGAGCCACAAAGACCGCGAGGCAATAGCCAACATCTTGACACCAGCCCTAGACTCCGAAGACACTTGACAGGCTGTGAAGATGCCCAAAAAGCGGCAACCATAACATGGTGGCTTGTGGTCTAACTGTACAGCTGCCTACGAGCCTTTCAGCCCCACACGACACAATTCGAGACCCCAAACTGCGCACTACGCCATGATCGCTCAATTTTCAGAGCTGCAAACTTGGCAAGCCATAAACACACCACTGCGAAACGGACTGCAGGGGGCTGTTGCAAGTCTGGAAACTGCTGAGAACGAATACCGAATTTCAAGCTAGGATGGACACAACCAGAAGAAGGTGCAGCTAACCAAGACAAATGGCAAAGCTCGGACACAGGTGGAGTCAGCAGTTCCTAAACAGCTTCACATGCCACACCTGCCGAACTTCTGCACAGGTCTGGTTGCTGCCGCTTGGCGGTGCCTCGTTGGTGCTTCTGCACTCGGTCTTGCTTGCCAGACGGCGCATTCTAGCAGCTATTAGCAGGAGCTCTGCATGGCTGCAACGTGCTGCAAAGTTTGAAGTTTGCAGAGCTCCGTCGAGCCAGCAGGCCATTACCGAAGTGTGGCAAGTGAATGCAAGTGAGGTATTTGGAGCTTTGACTGCGCAGAGACTCGTCTGTGGGTATGTGCTTTGACTCACTGCCCGCATGCTGTTGTGGGCAAAACTGGTCTCCACAATCAGCTCAGGCTTATCTTCAGTTCAGCTGGGATATTGTGCGGACACCTGAGTACAGGCTGCTGTATGAGTAGGAGTAGGAGGAAAGAGCGTGCGCTTTGCAGTTTTTTCCTGCGTCATTGTGGCGGGCTGGACCATGCGGTGAGAGAGGTGGTCTGTTGGCTTGATGGCATTTGCGGCGGTATTGCTGCCGGTGGTCTGGGTCATGCAAATTCTGCTTTTCAACTTGCCTGACGCGCGGCCGAACCTGTAGCAATTTTCTACCACATGACGCCATATGCAGGTCTTTGCTGATCTGTATTGAATGTCCAAGGACCAACTGGATGTCCTCCGCGGAAGTGTTCTGAGTGGCTTGCTGCTCTTGTTCGCATTGGAGCCTGGTTGCTATTGAAAGAAACAGCAAGGTATGTGAACTGCTCCCATGGACTTCATGTACTCCATAATATGATGGTGAGGGGAGCAGGCAAAAAGTGATGTGGGGCGAGTGAGGGACGGAGATGCACGCCTCACCATATGCAGCTAGAAGAGGCTGTTAGCAAGCAGAGCAGCACAAATGGAGATCAGCAACCATACTTGAGTGCCACGGTATCCCTGCACCGTGTCAAGATTGAGACCAATGGTTCTGCGGCGGCAGACAAAGGCGGTGGGGCAAGTCAGCAGGCATACGCACCATGCAAAATCACGCCACCTGAGCCGGGCCGCTGCTTTGACGCCTTCTGTGTTGTCGGCTTTGATTTTGCAATCGTCGTGGGCCAGCAACCAACAGCCTCACGTCAGGGCCCGCGCAAAACTGATCATCAGCCAACTCACCATCCGCGAGCCTCAGATTTTAGAAGATCGCTCAAGTTTATGAGGTAATGCGCACATGTTTCATTTACGTGCCTCTGAATGCGCTTCTTTTAAAAATCTCTTCGGTTTAAGTCTACCCTCGCTGCCTGAGGAATTATGACCAGAAGTTATGAAGATCTTGTTCAGTATTTACTGAAAACTTTCAGTGTTGAAAAATTAGGTTCGTTCAACAACTTTTCCGATCAAGGGGGGTTGAGAGCTGTTTGCAAACCCTCTTTAACTTGCTTTTTGCCGGAGGTGGGGGTTCCAAGTTTGCTGGCAAGCTGAGGACCAGCTGGCTTTTCCCAGCGTGCCCTGCCATGACTGGGCCTCTCAACTTTGAATAATCCTTTCCCCCTCACGTTAAACCCTTCTAAAATTAGATGAGAAGTTCAGGGGCGTAGAAATCCAGAAGAGCACTTCTCAAAGGGCAAGACTGCTTTAAAAGGGGCCACCGATTAAAGAATTAGGAGGTTCTGGAATTATCAATCAAGTAGTCCACCGAATAATTAACTGAATATAAATGAATAATCTCAATCCATTTGACATTGAAACGTTAATTCGATCTTCAATTAATGTGAATTGAGTAGTTATTGGATTTTCATGGAGTTTAAAAGGGCTTCAAAAGCAGCCCTATCTAATTCTTGCAATGAATAAGCCACCCTAATCTCAAATAATGTTTCAGGCCCCGGACTATTTGTTATCACGGGGGATGTCGTTTAGAATTAGGGTGAAGGGTTTAGATGACTGCTGGAGAGCTCTGTTTGATGTAAATGTTCCACTTGTTACAAAGCTTCACATGAAGTGGCCTTACTGAGATCTCTTATTCCGAACCCGGCACTTGCAACTTGCCGCAAACCAAGGCATCCGAATTCCAGAGCTTGACCTTTCGGCGGCCAATGTTGCATTTGATTCTGGGTGTCTCTGCCAGCAAACAGAGCACGTGGCTGTAATGTCAGAAAAAGTTATGCATCTTCGGCCAATTGGGTATCTCGAAGGGTGTGCGTCTGTATTGGGTCCCAGATCAATTCTGGTGGACCCTTGTGGAACATGCTTACACCAACACGTTCATCAGTCAGGCAGTAATAAGAGCTTTGGTCTCAAGCTTGTGGATGCGACCGGCCCTTAGCAAAAGGCTAGCACTGCAGCAGTGCTGTAGAAGAGCTTCAGGACATTGTCTAAGATGATAAGATGAAATGACTGAAGCTTCAGGTTATGGGCAGCCGAACTTGGAGACCTCTCGCGACTGCGGCGGTGCCTGTCTGCAGTGAGAGAGGAGGGCCTGCTCGTTTCGCGGTGGATCCTTGCAGGTACTTGCACGACCCCGAGAGTGCTGAGGAGATTCTGCGGATTTGCCGAGATGTCAGCCCAAGAACCTGAGATATCTGAGATGGGTAGGTCGGATTCTTGTTTCTTCAGGGCACTGGGCAGGTACAGCGTGCTGAGGCAGACGCGAGCCGCAGACTTCGTCGGGATCTTACCACTTGGACAATCACCCCCTCGTGAAGAGCCAGCTCCATTTTAACCAGCAGGGATTCGTGCAATTGCACTGATCGGGCATGAGCTGACATTTTGAGCCGAGAATAGAACTCTCACTCTGCCAGGCAAACAGTGCTATGCATGATATCTCTGCTCAGCCACCCCACGATGCTCATGCAGGCATCATGCAGCCCGGCAATGAGTGACCTGCACGCCGGCTCGGCCAATTAAAAAGCATTGTCCGATGTGCCAGCTTTGCAATAACCAGTTTGTGCCTCGGAGCAAAACTTGTCCGGGCTGGGCATACATTACTTCTTCGCCGCTACATCCTGTCGGTTCAGACAACGTGTATGGCCCAGCCGCGCTTTGATTCAGCGACTTTGTTACCATGACAGATTCGGAGTATTCATTCTCTTTGACGACATTTGCCCCGTCTGGCAAGCTCTTGCAGATCGAGTACGCGCTCAACCGTGTGGCTGAAGGGCGCCCTGCTCTGGGAATCAAAGCCAAGAACGGAGTTGTGCTGGCCACTGAGAAAAAGGTCACCAGTCCGCTTGTGGACGAGAAGACCTTGGCCAAGGTCGAGAACCTCTCCGACAGCGTAGGAATGGTCTACGCAGGAATGCCGGCAGATTATCGTGTTCTACTTCGCAGAGGGCGCAAAGTTGCGCAGCAGTACTACACCATGTACCGTGAGCTGATCCCGGTTTCACAAATCGTGCGCGAAGAAGCTGCAATCATGCAGGAGTTTACCCAGTCCGGCGGAGTCCGGCCTTTTGGTGTATCCTTGATGATCGCAGGCTTCGATGACAGCGGCCCACAGCTCTTCCAAGTGGATCCGTCTGGCACGTACTTCGGGTGGAAAGCCTCAGCCATTGGCAAGAACCACGTCAATGCAAAATCCTTTTTGGAAAAGCGCTACAGCGAAGACATTGAGCTTGAGGATGCAATCCACACCGCCATACTCACACTGAAAGAGGGCTTTGAGGAAGCAATCACGGCCGAGAACATCGAGATCGGCATTGTGGGTACCGACAGGAAGTTTCGCGTGCTGACTCCAGCCGAAGTCCAAGACTACCTAGGAGAGGTGGAGTAGATGATTGCATTGCCAGGAGTCTACTTCAGCCAGGATTCGGCACAGATCCTGTTTCAGATGACACGGCTATGCGATAGTGCCATGTAATCAATGTATGGCATGACGTACAGATTCGCTGCGAATGGACTGCGCGTAAAATTGAGTTGTGCTCTATGTCTTCGTTTAGAAGTGTCTAACAGCTCTTGCATCTGCATGGTCGGCAGCGATTGCACACTCTTGAAACTTGGCATGATGTGATTTCCAACCTCCACCTAGCCACAGAAACAGCATGCAGCGGCAACATTCCAAAGTAGCACTGCAGTGAAATGGCCGATCGACTGATCAAGTTGGCAGAATATCCTACTGCCATTGAATCAGAGGGCCTTCAGTAGCTGACAGGATTGCTTTCATGCTGAGCCTTCACTGCAACTGGCATGCCTCCCACGCGTGATCCGAGAGATGATGCAGGCAGCCTCGGTCCGCATTTGGCTGAAAGGAACAGCGACTATCAAGTCAACACAAGCAATAGGCTCTGATAGACTGGTGCTGAAAACGCTTCGGAAGCTGTTTGCTTTCAGTTTGCCTTTCTGTTGCGAAACTGCTCCTGACAGATCGTAGTCTATGAAGGGGCACCGGTCGCGCTTGACACGGTATTTAGGGCCACCCCCACAGACCTTGAAGGATGGAGATATAGACTGGATGGCGATTAGGAATGTGTTTCTTGCAGTTCCAATAAACTTTGGACCGTATTTTTATTTTGCCAGTTAACTCTGTGCGGCAGGCTAAGGCCTGAGGCGCCAATGAAGATTCTACAAAACACTGCAAACATTATGTTCGTGGCCAAATGAAACCGTATCAAAGCGAGCCAGAGTAGGTCTGTGTAAGTACAAGGCTTCTCGCAGACATCCATCTTGAACTGCCAGGTCGCACAACGACTATGGTCCTCGCTGAAGAGCGAAACAGCAGCCACAACTACAGCAATCCAGGCATGCTAATTCAGAGCCAGAAGTTGTCACGCAGCCTGCACTAGTGACGCGGGTGCTGGGTGCGTAGGGACGTGTTCAATCTTGGTCCTGGACTGGCTGCACTGAAAGCTGTCGGAGGCCTTCCGGGGCCCGGTCCACATCAGCATACGCGGCATTGCCAGGATTCGAATCAACCGCCGCTATCTGAAAAAAGCCTTCCCATCCACCCTGTAGAGGTTTAATGCGTGTGAATCATGTCAATCACATGGTCACGAGGCTTGCTGAATGGAAGCGTCAGCTTATAGAAACTTGCAGAGATGTAGTATGTTGTATGCCTGCACGCATCAAGGCTATACGGGCGTCAAGGCTGTCAAGATGAGTCCGCCTAAAACTGAGTGGCAGGCAAAGCAGCTGGATTTTGGTTCGTGCTTCTAACATGAATCAAGCAGCTAGTGGGGATTGCGTTGCGTGTCCTTTTCTTTCCCACTATACTTCGATGATTTCATAGAAAAGGTGGGACAACATCCAAGATGCCAGCTGGGCAGTTGGGAGAGCTGAGCATCGGGACGGCCGGCACCGTCCTTCGCTTGCCTTGCTCACAGTGGGGCAATCGCGGCCTTGCGCCCCACGACAGTCCCGTCCACACGCCCGGGCTTCGGCATGTTCATTGTTCGTGCCTCTAATGCTACTGCGGCCACTGACTGGCGCGTGCTGCAAGGGCTGGTGGCCGGATGTTTGGTTTTCTCGCCACGTATGCCTCCGTCTGGCCGCTGCAGGCCGCATCCACCCCGCTTGCCTTGCTCTTTTGCCATGTAAGTGGAGCACGGAACGGATTGTCCGGGCGGACCAATCTCGAAACAAAGGTCTGGGTGAAATGGGGTCGTAATAAATAACTCCGGCGGTTGGAGCCTGAGCTCTCTCTCTCTCTCTCTGTGTGGTCATCGTCATCGCAGAAGGAGTGGAGTAGCAGAATAGTGGGTGAAGTAGGAGTGGGAGGCGGATTAAGAGGAAGCGTAGGGAGAGGGAGAAGGAAGAGCAGGAGAGGTTTCTAAGTTGGTTTCAAATGCGAGCCAGCAGTTTTTTAACGGGTTGTTTGGCCGGGGTATTTCGTTAGTACCAACCGTCCAATATGCCGACAGGCTATGTCAACATAGGCATAAAGGTTGGCAATTAGCATGACATTGTCATCACAATTTTGGTGATTTTCTTTGGACCCGGAAATTGTATTTGCACCACCTTGTTTTAAGACGATGTCCACATTGGTTTCATGCTTTTCGTACAGTTCCTATGTCACGCCCAAAGAGTGACCTCAATTGGAAGCAAATGCAGAGTAGAATCCCTTGGTCGCCAGAATTCAGATGGTTTGAGGGAGCGAAACCACAGCGAATACGTAAGCAGAGTCCTAAGTAGAGTCAGATTCACTGAGGCAAGGATACCAAAGCAAAACCCGAAGCAGATGCGTAGGGATTCCAAAGGTTTTTGTTGGCCACGTCACTCTCAGCCCCACGGGACAGTTGAGGACGAGTTGAGCACAACACAACCGAGCTGAAGCTATTCGACGCTCGAACTACGATACAACCATGCAAGCCCGCGACGAGCCAAGCATCTCACAGCGAAGGGCAAAGAGGAGTCTACAAAACCCACCTGAAGTTCCTCAACGTTGATCCAAAGAGAAGGGGAACATAGGTGACCACATTGACATACACCCGGAAGCCTCTCGGTTGTAAGAACCCTGTCGAAGTAGGGATTGCGGAAGGTTAAAAAGCGTTGCTAGCAAGAAGTCCGGATTGTGCCATTGTTTGGCAATTCCCAAAGCAATGACCCAAAGGGAACACACACACACACACACCCACACACCAGATATCAGGTCTGAGCTTGTTGTCAGTTCGATTTTTCTTTTTCATTTTCTTAAGAAAGATCTGATAATGATCTTTCTTTTCTCCTCATTGGGTTCTGGGGACTTTCAGAATATGTCGATTGAACTTGAATAATCTTCAGAATAATGTTGTCAGGGTATTCATTGAAGCCTGGAGGCTAACAATGAATTGCATCGACTCTGGATGA